>JASAND010003674.1:0-37778 GCA_030248195.1 Trissonchulus latispiculum
ATATAGAACAGCCAAGCTGAGCTAGAGGGAACCACCCCACCCGAAAATGAGATCTCGGAAAGATAGAAACAGAAAATGAAATTTAGAAATTAATTTCTTAAGAAATTTTTACCCCTGGAGAAGAGACCCCAAACAATGACTAAAGACCCCACCCAACCAAGGTTTAACGCTAAATCTGTGGCATACATAGAAAATATAGATAGTGAACAACAGTTAGTGATAAGAAGGGAAAGGGGGAGGGGGACGGACGAGGTAAGGGGACATACAACCGGGTTCACAACAAGCATCACAAAATTTGACTTTAAAACAGTTCAAATAATCATAGGTGGCTCCAGGCTGCGGGAGAGATTTCAGGTTCCAAATCACCTTGGGAAAAATCCCATACCAATCACCGGACCAGAACCTCCGGACCACTGGGCGGATGCCCCTCGGCATCAAGCGCCCGCTCAACCAAGACCATCATCGCCAGCCTTCCAAACACCGAACCAGGCCCGTCCAAGCACCGGATAGAATCATAGGGGCCGACCCGTATCACATACGGGGGAAATACATTAACAAACAAGCAAACAGTACAGCAGGGGAACACTCGGCGTCAAGAGGGACAGGGGGGAGGGAAGGGGGACAGTAAGTATATTACAAAGCAAACAAATAAGGATAACGTACGGCATGTATATATATGGATAAGCATATAGGCATGATGCCTAACAGTACCAAACAAAAATAATTGGGCAAAAGCCCGCAGTACATATATATGAGACCCGATTAATTTAGAGAGTGTAGGCAGAAACCGGCGGAACCGTTATTTCCCCTGCGGGGGAAACGCGGGCACCGCAGGAAACGCCAAATCAGAGAAAGCGGAAAATAATTCTCAAGAATCAAAACTGCCGGTCCGGGGCTGACCGCCCACCGTTACCTCCCCTTCGGGGGGAACCGCGGGTGGCGAGCAGCCACGCACCCGCCGAGGTGCGGCACGGTGTTAAGAATACCCCAGTACTATTGCCTATGCGGTTAAAAATTAATATGATAAAATGCAGGAAATACAAAATACCCACCCAAGTATAATGTCAAAATCAAAATTTCAAGATTCAGAGAATAAATATCAATAGGAAAGATTTATTCGTTTATTCAATTTGCAATAAAAATCAAATTTATTCAATTTGTAAGAGAAGTCAAATTTTAATCAATTTTTATATGAAAGGCAGAAGAAAATTTATCAGAAAAACAAGAAAAATTTACCAGAGGGAACCATAGGGAACCAAAAAATGTTTTGAAAAAAGTTTGCTGAAAACTTGCATAGGGGGGTTTTTAGGGGCGCTGAGCACGAATCTGAAAACCGTTTTTGGATTCAGCTTTTCGTTAGCTCAGTATGAGCGTACCTGTTAAGCTTACAACTTTAGCTCATACTGAGCTAACGAAAAGCTGAATCGAAAAACAGTTTTCAGATTCGTGCTCAGCGCCCCTGAAAACCCCCCTATGTAAGTTTTCAGCAAAATTTTTTCAAAAAATTTTTGGTACCCCTTGGCCCCCCCTTACCAAACAAAAATTTTAAATTTTTTAAAAATTCTTAAAATTTTAAAATTTTTTAATGTTTGAATTTATAAGCCTTTAGTATGCACCCGCACCAAATTTCAAAGTTATTGGTCAAAAAATCAAAAGTTATGGATGGGGGAAAGCGCAAGAGACCCCCCCATCCCCCCCCGTAACGTCCAGGGGGGTCCCATTTAGCATTAATTACACGTTTTCATATGAGCGTGTGTCTGCTCGCTGATTGGCCCATTAGCCTCAGGCTTACTGTAGGTAATTTATTAGTTATCTCAATAACTTTAACTTTAATATTGTAACTTTAATTGGGTTAATGCAATTAAAAAACTAATTCGACAACTTTGTAGCATTTTTCTGCTCTTTCTAATGATATAAAAATTGTTGCAGATTACATTCCTACAGATTTTTGTATTGTGCAACAATTGTTATATCATTAGAATAAGCAGAAAAAATGCTGCAAAGTTGTGGAATTAGTTTTTTAATTGCATTAACTCAATTAAGGTGCTGGTTTCCTTTCGGGTATTTTTGACTCCTACGGCTTTAATCCTTTACGCAAAGGGCGAAAACTTACGAAATAACCTATTTCCGTGCTCTTTAACATTTTAGGACCAGTCCCGTATTCTTGGGCCAAAAGATAAGAAAGTTTTGGTTTTTGGCCTTAAGCTCCCAGTAGGTATACAAGACACGGGATTGGTTGGTATGGCTGGAAAGAGGACTCGAAAATGAACATTTTTGCTCTTACAACCTTTGAGCTATTTCCAGTGGTTAAGTCAGTATATATTTTCGAGGAAATCAGTTTTTTCAAAATTACTGCCACATGTTAAGGCCAAAATTGGCTTATTTATACTCAAACGATACAGCTTCCAAATGCCCATTTTATGAATGCCTAGTAGCCGGAATTTATTGCTTTCAGCTGGAGATTTGGCCGAAAAACCATTTTGGCAAAAATGCGATTATTTTGTTTCGAACATCGATTTCTCAAAAACTACTCGACGGATTCCGGATATTTTCGGCAGAATCGAAATTCGCACTTCTGAGGAGGGACGTTTTTCTTGGTTTGGGCTAAAACATATTGAGTAGCAAGAAAACTCAATGCGAAGTTGCGAAATTTCGTGTTACTGTGCATTTGGCCGATTTTCTCGACCGTTAAGACCTGCTGAGCCAAATCCAAAAAAACGTCCCTCGGCCCATATGTCCTTCATATCGTTGCACAAAAAGAACATTTGGCCGATTCTTCAGTTTTGAGAAATCGATGTTCAAAAACTTTTGGTCTATATTCATGCTGTTCGATGTCAGCTTGTCAGAAAATTTGTGCTATTTTTTTGCTAATTTTGCCAGTTCTGTAAGCTCAAGTGAATGTACAGATAATAAGCTTTAAAACGATGTATAAAGCTCTTTACAACTCCCAAAATTGCGAAAGTTATAGTGTTTCAAAAAACACCACAAAAGCACTGCACAAAAGGATACCACCACCTTAAAGTTATAATTAATTAATTAAAATAACTACTAAATCATCTACAGTAAGACTTAGGCTAATGGGCCAATCAGCGAGCAGACAATCATAAGAAAGCGTGTAATTGGTGCTAAGTGGTACCCCCCTCGGAAGTTACGGGGGGGTCCTGAGTTAATGAACCGATGCCTAGTATGATTTCTGCATGCTAGCGTAAGATTTTCAAACCCTTATCAATTATACACTCTTGGTATTATACCAAACAGTACCCCACCCGATAAAACGCCCATGGGCATTTTAAGGCTTATAATTAATTTTGGATTACAAACATCAAATTCAAAGTTGCCGATTCCGGAAAAACGCCCACGGGCCACTGTTTGGCATAATACGGTTCTTTCCGTGCGGCGTAAAAGCCCTCCAGTCCTTTCTCCTATATCGTGGATTCAAGGGTTACACGGTATCTGACGACTCCCGTCTTGGGCTTGCCCTTGGTCTTCTAGGACCCGCCATCAGCGCTTGGAAGAAGCGCTACAAGTTAATGCATTGACAAGCAAGATTTTATGCAAAAGGTTCAGTATCCGCTGACGGACATTTTCAGTAATTGTAAACCTGCTGCGCAGCCAATCATTTAACAATTTAGTTCTTACTTGCTCACTATAAAACATACTTGCAACACATTGAACGTTTTTAATGAGGTTAGAAGTATTTACTTTTATACCGCAAGTAAAGTTTAAACAATTCAGCATTACATATTAGCATTTTACGTTCCCATAAGTTTCGAGCATTTGAGAAATTTTTGCCGAGCTGTCAGTGATACAAGTTTATCTTTAACGATAATAGAGAATACATAGATGTTTCCGAGTTTGGAATTTCCATCAATACATGGACATACACACACGCATATCTACATGAATTAGTAACAGAAATTCTTTGGAATGACAGACAAGTTTTCACACACAAATCATGCTAACCCTATCTTTGACCATTGTTTACACACATTTACGGTGAAGAGTATCTTTATCAAGCAAAATGCGGGTGAAGGTTCGAGGCTGAGCAAACATAAGAGACCTGCAGCGCTGAGGCGCAGCAGGAAAAAGGTTTGCTAACAGGAAGACACTGATATTTTCCTGGTTCTAAAAGACTAAAGCTTGCCAGATGGTGGTTGAATGAATCATGCCGGGTGGTGTCGCTTTTTGCATTCACATGCACGTGACTTAAGATGCATCTGATTGGCTAATCGCATACTCCTTGTCGAAATTACATGCACTGCAGAATCTCGTTAGGTTATGTAATCCGAGGTATCGCTATGTCGCTTCTGAAAATGGGAAAAATCTGTTACGGTTGGACGGAAGTACTTCTACCCCATTTGTGTTACAGTTTATGTTTGATTTATGCGTGTACAGGCGGTGGTGACAGTTTAAATGTACAAGAGGTGGTAACAAACATTATAGGTGACAGTTAAAAATATGTTCTTTGAATTTACAAGAACAAGTTTCTTGCTCACAATTTGGAAAAATACTTGCAATGCAGAAACAGGAAGTAGATAATGGGAAAACTCAAACGCGCTGAAGTGCTAACATGATCACCCCTAAAAGGGGAATATTCCGCTGTTGAGCCATACAGATGTTTTTGTTAATAAAACACCTGGATTCAAGTTTCTGAAGATTTAGTTTCATCGTGGCGTGAAAAATGAAAGTTTTATGAAGTTATTGCTGTTTATTGTTTTTGAAGAAGCAAAATGCACATTCGAAGCCATAATCTTCCAAGGAAAACATTAGCTGCAATTGTGTACTTTATAAGAAAACTAAACAGGTTTGTTTCTAACTACCTTTTTGAAGAGAAACGATTCCTAATCCTAAACACCGCGGAATTTTGAAATTTACTAGTATTTCTTTACTCTTTGCTCGTTACTCTTTCTTTAGTTAGTAAAATTTACTAGTCTTTTTGGGTGCTGGTAAAACCCAGCCCAGCCCCAGCCCCAGCCTCCAGCCCCGGTGGGTAAAACCCAGCCCTCCAGCCTCCAGCCCTCCTAGGTAAAATCCAGCCCAGCCCCAAGGGTAAAACCCAGCCCCCATTTTCCAGCCCCTAGGGTAAAACACAGCCCCCATTTTCCTGCCCCCGTGGTACCCAGCCACCATTTTCAGCCCCGTTTTCCAGCCCCTGGGGTATAAGGTTTATCCCAGCCAGCAGCATGAAACGGCCCATATAAATCCATTCATCTGGACCAGTTTCTGACAGCAAGCAGTTAATAGTGGGGTCCCGGCAGGCCGGTATCTTAATTGTCCGGTTAGCCAAAATACAAGTTAAAATGTGAAATATTTGATACTTTTGAAGATTTTAAGGCTCCAATTCGGCGAAACTGTCGCAAGCTGGCAATTCTGCCGGTGAATACAGTTAGTTGGACTGGCCGGCCGGTCTACAGTGGGCCTGGGCCGGTTCCACCTCACTGAAGTGCTTTTGTCTTGTTTGCTTTTGTTCGAAGCTAGATGCACACATTTTCATAGAGCTATGTGCAAAATGTAATTAGACATTGGGAAGTTAAATGAGCTTGGGCAATTGTTTATTTTTGACAGTTACATTTTAACTATGCCTATTTCTTTTAAGATTAAACGGATTAGACTTAAATTAATCCGCATTAAAGAATCAGATCCTTCAATGTAACGAAATAAAATTTCATCCAGGTAGTCACAAGGGTGGAACGGATAAAATTGAATCTCATTTGTCTAATGCACTAAGGCCTAGCCTAACCCTAACCCGGCATTAAAGGCACAGCTATTTAAACATAACCCCTTTTGCCCTTGTGGACGAATGGGTCTGCCTTTTCGTTCTCGCTAAGGGGATCTCCCCGTTGTTTGTCGGTGCGGGTCTGCACCCCCCCACCTCATTCCCCCACGTTATCCTATGGCTATTAAAATTAAAACCGGCTGCTTTTCAATCCGCTTAAAAACTACTGAAATTCAACTATAATTGCCTTTCTTCAAATTGCCTTCACTGTTCGGACTACCAGCCGGTGACAGTTAGTCGGACTGGAGCCAATAGCCGTCAAGAGTGTTAAATATTTCACACTTTAACTTACATTTTGGCTAACCGGGGACTAAGGTACTGGTCGGGACCCACTTTTCTGTGCTTGCTCTCAGGAACTGGCCCAGGTTAATTGAATTAATACATGGACCGGGACATACTGCTGGCTGGGAAAGCATTACCCCAGGGGATGGAAAAAGGGGAATGGAAAACAGGGCTGGGTTTTACCCTTGGGGCTGGGCCGGGTTTTACCCAATGGGGCTGGCAGTCGGGGCTGGACTTTACCCAAGGGGCTGGAGGCCGGGTTTTATCCACCGGGGCTGGAGGCTGGGGCTGGGGGCTGGACTAGCTTTTACCCACACCCTTCTTTTTTTACTGTATACACGTTGTGTAATCACATTCAACACATGTACCAATAGAAAATTAAAATATGTAGACCCAACTGTGAATCGATCTCGGGTTATTGCGGCGGTAGTCTAATGTCTTAACCACACTGCTACTGCAACTCAACCTCATTCTGTTCTCAGTGGATTAGTGTTCAGTGTCTTGGCGAAAATAAGGGAAGAGGACTCAAAGTAGCCGAGGGTAAAGCTTAAATTTCAAAAAGAAACAGTAGTTCGGCGTCTGCCAATGCGCTGCTGATAAACTCAAGGAATGTTTCAATGTTTGTTACTGCTTAATCTATGCATGGACCTCCTCTAATCGATAATGTCTGCAGAGAACTTCAGAAACAAATAACGCCAGGGCGTATTGCTAATTTTTGGAAGATTTAAATGATAAAATTCGGTGAAGCTTTAGAATTAAATTTGGATCGGATCCTTCTGAAAGCCTACGGGGTTACTTTCATAGATTCCCGTTGACTCTAAAAAATAAACATACCAGCCTATGTGTTGAAGATAGGAGAAGCTGAAGACAATAACAACGGCGTACATGCATTACATGCAATAACACCGGGGAATATATTCCGCTCCAACGGAATAAAAACTGATATATAAACATGTAAAAACTGAAAATGCATTTGAGTGTCAACAAATGAATATTTGGAAAATGGATAGAAAACAGTTTAATTAACGTTTTCTCTTTCGTTATCAACTGCCTTTTATTATCGCACACGCACGGCTCAGCTTCGTTATAGAGATATCCTGGATCATATGCAGAATTTCCCCTCCTACGTTCTCATATGAAGAATTTTCCCCCTAGCAGTGAAAACACATTTTCAAGCAGAATGTTAACTGATTTTGGTGGTATTAGTATTGCTGGTGTCATGAAATCAATGCCAATGTTTCTCGCCAATGTTTTAAAAAATTTAAAGTTTTATCAATATTAATTAAGTTGTTCTGATCATTTTTAAAATAAATAAATAAATAAATATTGGTAAAGCAGTTAAAGTTGATGAAACTTAGGCAAAAAGCTCATGATTAGTTCGATGATATACCTGATCAGCTTAGTTTTAAAGCTTTGCATTTCCTTTCCTTTCCTGTTTACGCAAAATCCTTTTGTTAGTTTGTTTTATACATATAATCAGATTCACAAAATGAAACAGCGTCAATTTTAAATCAGTTCAGCAAGACAAACCAGTTTTGTCTAAGTTCTCATAGGAAGAATTCCCCCCCTTTGTGTTAGGAGGGGGAATTCTGCATATGATCCGATATCCAATTATCCCATTGTTTACATAGTTCGGGTGCATGTTTCCGATACTGACGATTGGATACATCTGTAAGTCTTCGTTACTTTGGCATCCATGAATGCCAGCTTTAGTTTTCGGAAAGCCACGTGGCTAGAGGTAGAGTTGGAAGTGGGTAGCAATTCCGTGACCCGCGGGTACCCGCGACCCACTGAGGTTTTGTCGACCCACTAGACCGAAGTCTTCCTAACTTTTTTCATTGTCCTATGTTTAGCACGTGTCGGGGGTCACCTTTGGAGGACAATTGTGAATGATAGAGAAAGTTTTGCAACAAAAGCAACTGTCTTGTTTTGGGGACCCGTCGGGACTACAAAATGTGTGAAAATGAGAAATGTTGGAGATGATCGAAAATTTGCGACTTCCCCCCCTCTCCCATTAAGCACGTAAACATAGAGCGAGTGAGCAGACCCCATTTCGATCAGGTACTGATTTGCGGGGCGGCACTAGGATCTAATTGGCGGGGGCAGTCGTTTAAAGTAACTACTTAATTAAACTCCATTAAATAATTAATATTTTAGGTGCTGCGGCAGACGAAGGTACTTCCTACTATGACGGGAACTTGGAAAACGTGTTTGTGAACAATCTTTACGACTATGGGAAGTTCATTCGCGGCGGACCGATCGCCCAGTTGCCAGCCAGCCGATGTGGCGCCAAGGTTGCCATTGTTGGCGCCGGCAGTGCAGGCATTGCTGCTGGCTACGAACTGCTCCGCAGTGGCATCGATGTGACCATTTTCGAAGCCAGCAACCGCGTGGGTGGACGTGGCTACTCCTATCATTTTTCGGACGACAGAGGCAGACCCTCTTTAAAGGTGATAGCTGAGCTCGGCTCCATGCGCTACAACGCAGTACAGCAACTCCTATTTTACTACCTATACGATGTGCTGGGCTCGGAAAAGGCGTTACCGTTCCCCAGCGCTGGTACAGTACCCACTGCAATATTCTACAAGGATACTTTGATCAATTGGAAAGTCAATGTAAAGGAGCCTAACGATACCCATTTTGCCAAAGTCGGTAGAGAGATCGTAATCTTTCGCCAAACTGGCTGAGCCGATGGAAGCAGCCCGAAAGGCCGGAGACTATTACCGGTTGAAACAAATCTGGCAGGCCTATATTTTCCGGTTCCGGGAATTGGACGTGTATCAGGCAATTCGGCAGGGACTGCCGGATTGGTCGGACGAGGAGATGAATAAACTGGGAAGCCTGGGTGACGGTCTTGGAGGTTTGCGATCCTTTTACCACTGGGGATTCCTTTTCTTTTTTTCTCTGGTAGCCAACAAGCTTGACACAGACATGCTGCATCTGCCGTACGGCATTGAACGACTGTACACTGGCCTACTTCAGCAGACTATTAGCTCTCCATGTGGTGACAATCTACAGTTACGTAACAGTGTTAGACTCCGATCACTGGTAACAGATGTCGCGTCCGGAAAGGATATGAAAGTGATTACGGTCGTGAACCAAAATACTGGTGTGGAACACAAATTGACGTTTGATGCAGTGATTTTGACTCAGTCCCCGAAAGCCATTGTAAATCAAGGCTTCACTTTGAAGCCGGTTCAAGACTCCAACGCTCCCTTTAGTCAGCCCAGAGTGAAACAAGCTCTGAGGAATGTGAAATTAACCAGTTCCTCGAAAATATTAATACGTACACAAAAACAGTTTTGGCACAACAGTACCTACAGTATACCCTGGGTGCTGCAGACAGATGAAAAACCCCGAGCTGTCTACACCTTTGACTATCCAAAGAAATATAATCCAGATGGAAATGGTGTGGTTCTACTGAGCTATGTATGGGAAGACGATTCATTGGGATTTATGGCACAGACTCCGGTGGAAAGATTTACTCAGTTGAAAGCCTCCATTGCAAAGGCCAGCCCGGAGTTTGCGGAAAATTTGGTTCCAATAAATAATGAAATTGTCACCATCGATTGGCAATCTGAACCATACTATTATGGCGCCTTTAAGGTAATACCTCCGGGAGACGAACGAGATACCTGGGCCCTATACCATCAGTTTCAAACAGTCCTAAACCGTAGTCTTGATCGTGGTGTGTATTTGGCCGGTGAAGGAGTGGGTTGGGACGGAGGCTGGCAAGAGACAGCACTACTGACGGGAATAAACGCAGCCTGTGCTGCAGCACACCATGTCGGTGCTGTAGTCCGTCCGAACAGTCCCCTGACCCAGGACCCCAAACTGTACAGTTACGATAGTCCACAGTATCGAACCGTGCTGCCCGGCCAATGGCCAGAAGCTCCTCATGACTTTGCTGCTGCCAGGATTTTCGACGAAACAGATCGAGCGGCTAGAAACGGATATCCGATTACTGGAATTGATGTCGGATTCACGAGCTACATTCACGGAATCACACTGCACTATGATGATTTCGTTTTGAGCGAATTTGGCAGCAGAGTGCCCTACACAGAAATCAGCTCATTTCGCCTGCATCCTGGCGACTACGTGACCGGTATTAACGGATGGTACTGTGTTCTGCCTATACCGGGCCCTGTGCCGTTTCATGCCATTACTAATGTCACATTTCAGCTAAGAAGTGGCGCCGAGTTTGGACCATACGGTGAACCTCGACAAGAACTCAAACTTGTGGAACCATTTGAGCTAACTGTAGTCGCTGTCAATGAAGAACTGTTGACCTTAATGGGTACTTACAGGCTCGGCATTCCCCTATATCCCGCATTCATTGAGTCGATTGGAGCTGTGTTCAGAAGGCCAGGGAGTACTGATTAGGCAGATTGAGCCGAGCCATAAGTGGAAACAAGGCGAACAGAACTGGGACTTAAGGCTTAATTTTCGGGTCGGAGGTGCCAATCGTAGTGGCAATCTTAGTTTCGTTTGTTCTTTCATTACTCACTGCCCTAACATTACTGCGATACAACTGATACAACTGTCATTAACGAATGTCCGGCTAGCGTCAGTTTACACTAACATTCAAATTTACTTAGATTTCTCGATAACGGTTAGATGCATAATATCGGTTCTATCCATTTTTGTTAGCTGTTAATTGTGCTTCATAATAAGTGCACTCAATCCGAAGTTTGCTTTCCTGCGTTAGCTGCAGTCCATAACTTTGCTGTATTAGTGTTCAGTATGGAACCTGGCTGGTTCGTCAAGGCGAATGCTATAAAAACTCACAAAAATTCAATATTCAAAATATACACTTAAGTGTTAGTTTTCTGGTATAGCAGTATCATACTCGCATATATGTGATTTCTGGGCTGCAGCAGTTTTGTTAATTTGTTAGTATTGCTTGTTTGAATTTACGCTAGCCGCAGGTGCATACAGTTAGCTATTATTTACGCCTTTGGTCATCATCTTAGGAAACAGCATTTGGAGCATATATATGTATACTATTTGGTTAAGATACAGAATTGATGAGCTGATGTACATACTGGAGTACTTAGAGAATGAATTGAAGGAGCCGATGTCGTTATCTTTGGACCAACTATAGCCAAGGAAAATGGCAATATTGATTCAGAAACGATATGTTGGCATTTGGGCATCAGAACACTATGAAAGGGTTGACACAATTGCCCACAAAAGCAAATATGCCGGCCCCGTGATGTCTGGATTCCATATGCCGCAGTGTCGTCTTCTGAATCCGCATCACTATTTTTAGCACCACTAATTGGTGCCAAAGAACGATGCCAGCACCGTCAATTCATCCTCTGACACTTCCAGCATGTCTTAAACACCTCATCAATAGTGGATCTGACATAAACACCGTGAATACCTATACGACGCGTTCACTAAAATCATACCACTAGAACCAAACGACAGTGATTATCAGAAGTTACATGTTTGAGTTGATGCCATTTTGCTGACGAGCCTGCATGAAAATAGAGAAATTCTTTATGACTTAGTCCCACTCTGCCATTATTTTCTAATCCATCAGAAGTCATTATGTATTCTCCTTACGTCAAGTGATTGTAAATGCGAAGTTTCTATCCATAACTTATAACCGAAGAAACAGGTAGTTTTCTTGTAAACAATCTTTAGACTCACTCTAGCAGGACTTTATTTTTATTTAAAGGATTCCAAACCTCTGTCGGTATTCTAGTTTAGGTATAATATATGCGTCTATCAAAAGATTCTGACTCGCGAAAACTGACAACATTCCGAGGAATTTGGCTGGCTGCGCCGCACATTGGAAAGCTGCCGAGGAAATCTGCTAATTTGGTTGGGAATTTGTTGTTTGTGTTTCATTGTCGAAGGACTTCGCGGAATGCTGCTCCTTCGTCTGGAACTTGGCAGGTTGTGCTGAGCGATAAACAAACCCCGCGGAAAGCTGCCGATGGTGTTGGGAATTAGCAGACTGTGAAAACGCAAAAGCAGACTCCTCGGAATGTTGCCGATGGTTTTGGAATTTGGCAGTCTGGCTGAGGACCCATTGGATTTTTGCTGCCGGTCAGAGAATTCCATGGTCTGATCTGATTGATAACAGCTCATAGCCAAATGGCGAATATCATCGGTGAACGTGTCGCCGTGCCATCGACACAGAAAGCTTAATTGTTGCTAAGACCTGTCCGCATACAATCTCAGCTGCTGCTCGTCGTCTTCGTCTCCCAGCCAAGTATCGAGTCTTGTCCTGCCAGGCAATGGCTGCATGAAGTAGACTTTTAGAGCTATATCATAAGTATTGCTTCTGAGTATATAAACTCTGGCTTAGTTATGTTTTGTATACAACGCATTTTCGACATCAAATTTCGTGCAGATTTCATTAAACATCTGAGCCGCTTTGAGCCGTAAAAGATTCTCCTAAGCCTATTAAGAGCGCAGCTAGGTGCTGACTTAGGAGAGAGAATGAGGATTCAAAAGATTCTTTTAAGCTAGAAAGGCAATTCACTACATCTACATTTTCTCATAAGTTTGCTGGGTTTAGGAACTTCGCCGGCCAAACTTAAAAGAAATATTTTGAAACGGGTATAGGAGGTCCCCTAACTTCTTCTTAGACAGCCCCCAGCCATCCTCCTAAGAGGTCACTTAGGAGAATCTTTTGCAACGCGGCCTGATTATCTGGTGAATTGTATAGTGCAATTTATCTACACAGGCAACATTACAAGAAAAACTGTCGAAGAAGTAATACAGTTTCACTGAATGCTAAAATTAAACGCATTGAATTCAACAATGGATCAAGCTATACATTTGCATATACATGCATATGTATGCATGCGTATACATGCATACATATATACAGCTATACATGCATTAGCATTTTATCGAAACTAGCATGTACTCCCATATGACCATCTAATCCCTTTTGTGTTTTAAATTTGCTTGTACAACGTTGGCAGGAGTACTCTTCCTGAAGGGGGTCTTGCTCAGGTTTCTTAGGGGGATCTGGCTTACATCTATGAGTCGCCTTTGTGTCTTTCCGACAGCAACTCTTTCCACATTTTTCATAAGTAGTCTTCTCTTCCTTATGCTTCTGTCTAACATGTCTACTGAGATTGTATTTTCGAGTGAACGTTTTACCGCAAAATTCACAAATGAAGTTTTCCATTTTCGGTTGTTTATGTCCTTACTCAACTATGTATCCTTTCAGAGCTCTTAAAAAAACCGACCACTCGCGACGACAGAACAAGTCAAACTGACTAACTACCAACATAGATTTATATAGATTGAGTTAGCTAATAGTTGCTTGGCTTAACAATAGTTTGACCGTTTGCACAAATTGGTATTATAAAAAGTATTTAAATTTTTCATTTTTCAATTCAACTAAGTTCTGGGTCACTCCTTCTTTGTACCAATCTTGCTCCGAGCATATTTTTCCTAATTCTTTACAGAATTTTGTCTTTGCCTTAAATGCCTTGCCTTAACTTACCGAATGTTGTACCTTTGTACTCTGAGTCACTCCATACTAGCTCAGAGTTAACACCGAGTACACACTGAGCCTACGCCGAACATACTCCTAACTAATAAATTTTTATTTTCCACTTATTCTTCCTCTTTCTGTTCATCAAATTGGTCCACCGCCTTTTCAGGTAGTAATTATGCTCAAATTGGAGTTCTTTTCTATGGCTTTTCTAGGGCTTCTTCGGCAGAATACTTTGCCTCATACTCTATTTGTTTGGCCAGAATTTCGTCAATTATTGGATCGTCGAGGAACCCTTTAACGTTGGATGTGAAAGTAAATTTTCCGTAAATCTAGTCGTCGCGTCAAATTCACCTCACCAAGACATGACTAACTTCGAGTTCATTACTCTGAAGGCTCGGTGTATACTCAGTGTATGCTCGGTGTTAACTCGGAGTCAGTTTGAAGTGTTACTGAAAATCAATAAAAGCACAAACACCAAAGACAAAGTGACATCAAGTCTATAAAGCGTATAAACTTAAGCTCTTGCAAGCAAGCAAGCAGAGTAATGTACTCGAAGTAAGTCATGTCTAGGTTGGTGAGGTCAATTGGACGCGACGACTAGATTTACGGAAAATTTACTTTCACATCCAACGTTGTAAAGGGTTCCTCGAAGATCTAATAATTGACGAAATTCTGACCAAACAAATAGAGTATGAGGCAAAGTATACTGCTGAAGAAGCCCTCAGACGTGCCATAAAAAAGAACTCCAATTTGAGCACAATGGTACTACCTGAAAAGCCGGTGGACCAATTTGATGAACAGAAAGAGGAAGAATAAGTGGAAAATAAAAATTTATTAGTTAGGAGTATGTTCGGAGTAGGCTCAGTGTGTACTCGGTGTTAACTCTGAGCTAGTTTGGAGTGACTCAGAGTACAAAGGTACAACAGTCGGTAAGTTAAGGCAAAGCATTTAAGGCAAAGACAAAATTCTGTAAAATATTAGGAAAAATATGCTCGGAGCAAGATTGGTGTAAAGAAGGAGTGACCCAGAACTTCGGTGAATTGAAAAATGAAAAATTTAAATACTTTTTATAATACTAATTTGTGCAAACGGTAAAGCCAAGCAACTATTAGCTATTCGATAAAATACGAATGCAAAGAAAGTCCCCACAGTTGCTGCTCCCAAAGGAGGATCCGACTGAACCACCTGTCCGACTTTTTGGAGACACTGCCTAGCCGATTAGAAATGTTTATATTCGAAATTGAGACAAAATTAGGACAACGTTTAAGCTCGGGGCGAGAATCTACTCAACTTACAACATTCGTTTGGAAGACACAAGGGAGCCAAACCTCAAGAAACTCCTCTACTCCGTTTTCAATACTCAATGCTACTTCATCAAAATTAACTTCTCGTTTGGCTCCATCCTTCAAAATGTTTTGGACCACGAATTGGCTTTCTATTACCCTTCAAACAACAACCACTATTAAGAGGAACCTAAATTTATTGGTAATAGGGAAGACTTGGATGAGCTTAATCTAGAGTTTGACAGGACGGATGTTCTGGAGTGGGCCCGACAATAGAGGCCTATCACAAAATGGGTAGTTATTGGTGTTACCAGTATTTGCATTCTTGCATATAGATTAACTGGGTACACTAATGCACTAGATAAATATAAAAACAAAACTAAAAAGTTATAAAACGAAAAAATACAAAAATATTGCATGCACCGGACTAGGTGAATTTAGGGTAGTTACTGTACATGGGTACTGTATATAGATTAGGTAGGTTAAAAAATTAGATACGTAAGTAGGTAGGCAGGAGTCCGGTTGTGGGCCGATGCCGGGTTCCAAGCCCCGGGGGAAGAACGCGGAGGGACGGTTAAACAATATTCGGAGCAGTGATTGGTTGACTTTACGGAAGTGTATTAGGATTTGTAGTGCAGGTCGGGTAGTGTATTTGGATTTGTTGTGCAGGCAGGAGTAAGTGGAGTTCACTACTTTTTAGTTCACCGAAATAGGATGAGGGTCTGCTAAGTTATAGGCGGTCAAAGGTTACCCCTTATGAAAATTTTACGAAACCCGATTGGATGATGCTGCACCAAAATTATATAAACACATGAATTTAGAAGCTAGGAAAAGCCAAGGACCTGGGTGAGTGAAGAATATAGAATGCCTGGAAGCGTGTTAAACAAAAACAACAAAGCCAAACTTGTAACTATAAACCAAGAATGGGACCTGAAAATTTACTCCTGATTTTGCTCCCGGGAGTAAGGTGCGAAAAGCGGAGCCTATACTACTTACACCACTCACGAACAGCTCAAGTTAAATAATAACACTTCAAGAATAGCTGGGGAATAGATCGATAATAGCTAACTCGGAGTTAGCTGCGACCAGTGTTGGGCGCGGGCCGCGGGTACCCAGCGGGCGGAATAAAAACTAAAACTTGTCCGCGTGCAGCAAAAGTTGGCACAGGATGTATCCAACAGCGTAGACATAAACGATAGCTAATTGTTTTGGATTTAGCGAGATGCATTTTTATTCGGAATGCTATACGATATATCACTCAAATCTGTTTGTCTCTCTGTTTCTGTCTTCGATTTTGCTAAGCAGTCTTTCTGAAAAGATTTTGGGTCGCAGTACTCGAGTCAAAAGTCTATTTGCTATTGACTTTTTCTATACATCGATACAAGCTACAATCGCAAACATAAGATATAATTTTAATCTGGACAAATTGCTCTGCCAAAATCATAGCAGACTTTGCAAAATGAAAATGTACACAGACTGTGCAGGAGAAATTACTATCGTGGGAAATCCTTGCATTAATTTCCTAGTGTAGACTGCGTTAAAACGTTTCCCAAAAATCTCCAATATTACCCATATTATGGACGACTATAAAAACTCATGGGTAAGACCATGTGGACGCCCGCGGCCAACCTCCAGCGACATTCTCACAGAATTTCCATTTGTGTGAAATCCGCTGATAAACAGGCTAAAACTTCTTACAGAAAAAGTAAATGCACGACAGCAGCTATGAATGTTTTTCAAAATGGCAATCTCGCTTGTATTATGGACAAATCGACGAATAATCGATAAAACTAGCAATTATGTAATGGTCTGATGCTGGCAGACGCTAAATTTAGCTGCGGGCCGCCCGCGGGCAGAAATTTATTGGTGCGGGCCGCGGGCCGACTCTATGCGGGCCAAAAATGTGAGCGCGGGCTGCGGGGCGGGTGCGGGCCGCAAATTTCGGCCCGCGTCCAACACTGACTGCGACATAAGCAAACCTAGAGAATTGTTGGTGAAACCATTGTTCAACACAATTTTGTTGGAACTATTTCTTGTGCGCTGGTCTGATCCGGTCTTTAGCCTTGAGTGAGAAATCTACACAATCATTTTTCTGATGCAGCCAAGCGTGTGGAATATTTAATGTCGAGCTAGGTTTTTGAAACTGTTTAATTTTAGAAGAGAAAACAACTTTAAACTATTAACGACAGCAAAAACAAAAACAGAACTACTGTTTACACAACCATTTAGAGACATGAATTCAGCACTGATCATAGGGCAACTTCTGATTCTCAGCTGCAGCATACCTATCTCTTTGTGTAAGTTAAATGCAATTTATGTTGATTTATTCGTATTCAATTCTGCACGTACTAACAAATGATTTTAAAATTGATTAGCCTTAAGACACAACAGAGACCTCTTTGCACATGCCACATAGAGAAATATTAAATTCCACTGCAGAATTGAAGAATTCGCAAAAGGTGTAGCCATAAGCAATATACTTCAACTTTGAGCGCAAACTTCTGTGTAATTACCTGTAAAACTAGCTTTTATAGCCCAGTCCGTTACAGAGGGCGGCTTTAGTGACCGGAGCGCTTCTACTAGGGCTGGTGGACCATGACGAAACCAAGGACAAGCCCAAATGGGAGGCGTCAGGCACCCTCGTACCCACGAAGCCAGGACCTAGAAGAGAGAAGTGAAGAGGGAGGTTCAGCTTTTCACTCACCGTTGAAAGTAAAGAATTGGTCCCGCCGGGGATCGAACCACGGCCGTTCTGACATGCTAACCACTACACCACGGGACCATCAGCTGAACTCCCATTGCAGGCTTATCAATCTTTCCTATGCCTTTTTCCCTTACACTACCAGGCTTGGTGGGCTCATGGACCTTGCCGAACTCACTCTGTTTGTGGAGCTCATTTCAGATTCCGCTCCTAGTATCGCAACGACGCAACGGGCTTTGACCGGGTCTGGTAGCGGACTCTGGTTTGGGAGACTGGGCCTACGACCGGGCCTGGTCTTTTGACACCGGGCCAACGAGCGGTCCCAGACTTTGGTACAGGCCTGGTACGCACCTCGGACTATGAGCTGGGCCTGGACCGGTCAACTACTTATCGTTGCAACTCTAGAAACTAGCCACCATTCAGATCTGTGATCAGTAGCAAATTTTAATTTTGAAGCTTTTATGTGTAGGGGAAGCAGGCAAACGAATGATTGTTAAGCGTAATACTATGGGAGTTCTGCTGATGGCCCCGCGGATGTGATGGTAACATGTCTGACTGTCCAGAGCAGAAGAGCCGTGGCTCAATCCCGGCTCACTCAATTCTTTACTTTCAATTTGCGAATAAAAAGCTGAATCTCTCCATCTTTCCTTCTCTTTCCTAGGTCCTGGTGTGGAATTACTTCAATCATTCGAGACATTTCTAGTTAAAAATTGTCAAAATGTGATATTAACTTTTCGAGCGTTCAACTTAAATTTGTACTGTTGTGTACGATCCAAGGCCCGGACTAGCTAATACACACTTCCTTTTCAATTTTGGGCGAGCTTAGTCGGTGTCAGTCGGGAGAGCGTTTAGGGTGGTCGGGTCCTTCATTGTGCTTTATTTACACCTCAACTATCATTGGAGTTTTTGCCACAGTCGAATTGCGTGGTTAGTTGATGAATATTTTTGTATGTCTATTTTCCCTGTTGATGTTCAACTTATTTAGTTCTGGTGCCTAAGAAATTTATAGTGGTTTTCTACTATTTTGCTTGCCGTTAAATTTTGAGGATTTACGGTAAACTCGCTTCGGTATAGGAACATTGGTAAGCCTTTAACAGAAGCTCAGCTGATGGCTCTGTGGTGTAGTGGTAGCATAGCATGTCTGACTGTCCGAGGCAGAAGAGCCGTGGTTTGAACCCCGGTTGGACCTATTCTTTGCTTTCTATCCTGACTGAAAAAACTGAACTCCCTCTCTCTCTCAGAGGTCCTGGATTCAAGGCCACATGGTGCATAAGGCCTCCTAAATGGGCTTCTCTTCTAACGTTCTACAAGATGACTTTAGTGCCATTTTTTGTAAAAAAGCAGCAAATAGTACTGTGTTGAAAGTCGAATGATTTCTTAAACTTAATAATGATTTGTTAAAAAATGTTTGTTAGGTGCATCAGTGGGCTATGCTGAGAGGTTGGAAAACGTGCTCGTGAACAGCCTTTATGACTATAAAAGCTTCATTCGTGGCGGGCCAATCGCCCAGCTGCCAGTCAGCCGATGTGGCGCCAAGGTTGCCATTGTTGGCGCCGGCAGTGCAGGAATTGCCGCTGCATACGAACTGCTCCGCAGTGGCATCGATGTGACCATTTTCGAAGCCACCGATCGCGTGGGTGGTCGTGGTTACTCCTATCATTTTTCGGATGGCAAGAAGCAGCACTCCTCAAGGTTGATAGCAGAGCTTGGGTCGATGCGTTACAGCGCCGCACAGAAACTGCTGTTTCACTATCTATACGATGTGCTGGGCTCGGAGAAGGCGGTACCGTTTCCGAGCGCTGGTACTGTACCTACGGTAATACTCTACAAGGATTCTCTGATCAGCTGAAAGGCTAACGCCAATGAGCCTAACGATACCCAATTTGCCAAGGTTGGCAGAGAGATGGAAATGTTCTTTGCTAAATTAGCTGGACCAATCGAGGAAGCCCGGAAATCCGGAGACTATCAGAGGTTGAAACAAATCTGGCAGGCCTACATTTTCCGGTTTCGGGAACTGGATGTGTACCAGGCAATCCGAGAGGGATTGCCGGATTGGACGGACGAGGAGATGAATAAACTGGGAAGCCTGGGCGATGGACTTGGCGGATTTCGGCCCCAATATCATTGGGGATTTGTGTACTATCTGTCTTCGTTTGTGAACAAACTTGACACAGACATGCTATTTCTACCGTACGGTATCCAACGACTGCACAAAGGTCTCCTTCAACAACCTGTCAGTTCGCCCTGTGGTGACGGACTGCAGCTGCGAGAAAGGGTTAAGCTTCGGTCAGTAGTAATCGACATTAAAACACTAGAAAATACCAAAGTGGTAACGGTGAAGAATCTGGACACTGGTATGAATCACAGATTGATGTTTGATGCAGTCATTATGACTCAAACTCCTACAGCCATGGTAAACCAAGGATTTAACCAGAAACCAGTCCAGGACCCCAGGGCTCCTTTCAGTCAGCAGAGGGTGAAACAGGCTCTGCAGAATGTGAAATTTACCAGTTCCACAAAAATTTTCATCCGAACAAAGCAACAGTTCTGGCAAAACAGTACCTACGCTTTCCCCCGGGTCCTCCAGACGGATGGGAGACCCCACTCACTTTACACATTTGACTATCCCAAAGAGTACAACCCGGACGGCAATGGTGTGGTTCTGCTGAGCTATGTGTGGGAAGACGACTCCATGAGATATTTGACACAGACTCCAGCGGAAAGATTTAACCAGCTGAAAGCTTCAATAGCAAAGACCAGCCCGGAGTTTGCGGCAAGCTTGGTTCCCACAGATGACGAAATTGTCAGCATTGATTGGCAAGCGGAGCCTTACTACTGTGGCGCCTTTAAGGTTATACCTCCGGGAGACGAACGAGATACCTGGGCCCTATACCATCAGTTTCAAACAGTCCTAAACCGTAGTCTTGATCGTGGTGTTTATCTGGCCGGTGAAGGAGTGGGTTGGGACGGAGGATGGCAAGAGACAGCACTGCTGACGGGAATAAACGCAGCCTGTGCTGCAGCACACCATGTCGGTGCTGTGGTCCGTCCGAACAGTCCGCTTACGCAGGATCCCAAGCTGTACAGTTACGATAGTCCACAGTATCGAACCGTGCTGCCCGGCCAATGGCCAGAAGCTCCTCATGACTTTGCTGCTGCCAGGATTTTCGAAGAAACGGATCGAGCGTCTAAAAACGGATTTCCCATTACCAGAACTGTTGACTTTATTGGGTACTTACAGGCTCGGCATTCCCCTATCTCCCGCATTCATTGAGTCGATTGGAGCGGTGTTCAGAAGGCCAGGAAGCACTGAGTAAAAGGATTGAGAAAGAAACATAACAAGGAAAGCTGTACTTGACTCTATCTCACAGTCTGATATTACTGCCTTCAGTTGCCAAAGTGCAAATTTAGAAACTGTCTTATCGTTTTTTCTTAGAATTTTTCCTAGTCGCTTAAAATCGTTATTTGTCAGATAACTTGTGATAGGCTAACTTAAACTAGCATTAGTAAACTGGCCTATCTTTGCTTATTTAGAAATGGTTTGCAAATCTTACCTAAAAGGCCCAAATCAGGCTCAGAGTAGATTCCATAAATAGTCCTCATTCTAGTGCGTTTCAGCTGCCAATTCAAGTATTGAAATAAATAAATAAATAAAAACTAAATAAATAAATCAATAAATTTTAGTTCAACAATCGTATGTTAGATCGTAGCCAAACTGTTATGCTAAATGTAGAAATAGGAAATCCTTTTAATACAGTATTGAGCATTACACTGTAAAAAAATTTCCTAGCTGTTATCTATGTTTTGATGATCACTGTGTCATTGAAGAAAAATAGATAACAGTTATCAGATATAAAAGATGTCAGTTAGCTATTATTTCGGGATTGATTGAAAATCTTGAAAATTAGATAACAGTTATCTAATATTGTTGGTTAATATCAATCTTTTAAAATTGGGCACTATTACTCCAATGGCAATTGCTAACCTGTACCTACTTATTAAGTATTGTCAAGAGTACATAATAAAGAGTATGAAACTCTTACACTGGCATGTACAAATCATGCTAGGTATGCTCGGTTCATTAACTCGGGACCCCCCCGTAACTTCCGGGGGGGGTCCCACTTTGCACTAATTACACGCTTTCATATAAGCGTGTGTCTGCTCGCTGATTGGCCCATTAGCCTACGGCTTACTGTAGGTAATTTATTAGTTATTTTAATTAATTAATTATAACTTTAATTAGGTTAATTCAATTAAAAAACTAATTCGACAACTTTGTAGCATTTTTTCTGCTCTTTCCAATGATATAAAAATTATTGCACACTAAATTCCTGCGAATTTTTGTATTGTGCAACAATTTTTAGATCATTGGAAAGAACAGAAAAAATGCTACAAAGTTGTCGAATTAGTTTTTTAATTGAATTAACCTAATTTAAGTTATAATTAATTAATTAAAATAACTAATAAATTACCTACAGTAAGCCGTAGGCTAGTGGGCCAATCAGCGAGCAGACACACGCTTATATGAAAGCGTGTAATTAGTGCAAAGTGGGACCCCCCCCCCGGAAGTTACGGGGGGGGGTCCCGAGTTAAAGGTAAAAAGGTAAAGGTGACCCCTGGAGAATATCTCCATCCCTGCTTCAGGGACAAGGGTGCCGGTGCTCATCCCGGATACACAGCCGTAGAGCCAGGAGTGTCACCTCAATTGATGACTGCATCCGTGGAAGGGGGGCCGGCCCTTCAAGGCTTTAAGCCCTACACGGACCCCTGTTACCTTCCCACAATAGTTAATTGGTCCCGAGTTAATGAACCGAGCATACCTAGCATGATTTGTACATGCTAGTGTAAGAGTTTCATACTCTTATATTATGTACTCTTGGTATTGTTGATAGTGGCAAAATTTTTCAGACTTAAAGTAAGTTTTAGAGTTTAGAAAGTAACCAATTTCAAAAGTTTTCTGCGTTTTAGGATGATAGCGGCAATAAACAACATGGGCAGAGGAAAGGCTACTTTAATAGCTATGAAACTGCACTCAAAATTGCATCTACATTCAATTTTAACTGATAGTAGAGGGGGCAAAGTGGGATCTGGGTCTAAAATTTCAGACACAGCCTGGAGCATGTCGGGAGAACTAAAGATGAGAGCCAACTATGAGGGGGGTTGGTAGAAGTTTAAAGTTCAATGCTGGATAAGCTATGTAGTTTGCCTTTTGCCACTTAATAATACTGGTTTGATGCAAAGAATGAAAGAATTCCACATTGTAGCGTCCCCTGGAGCCATTTCAAGTTGATGTTGTCGGGTCAAAACTTAACTTTGTTTCGTCCTGACCAACGGTCGAGAACCTAAATTTTGCAAAAAATACTCATCAAGTGTAGTGCTTTATTATACCGTTTAAAAGAATCATCAAAATTAGTGTCAATTTTTTGCGGCATGCGAGGAATGTGAAAAAATTGGACATTATAGGTACGCACTGCATACGGATGAAGGATAAACTTTATGAACTGTGGTTAACCAAATGAGTCCCGATTTCCTCCACCTAATGCATCTACTCTCAACTTATGTGAAAAATTGATGATTTCGTTAATCTTTGCGTTCGTAAAGCTAGATTATATTCAAGATGATACAGAATTTGTGCGTACTTTGGCAGAATCGTTTGACACCTTGCGTATACAACTACAACTTTACAAACCAGTCGTTTTACCAAAACGTGCATGAAGTTAGGATGCTAAGCCTCGCTTCAGAGTTTACAAATACTGTTTGGTACTCATCTATTAAGTTAGTAGATGATGTAGTATTCCTTCAGTAGGCGATTTCAGTTTCAGTTTGTCATCGATCAAAACTAACTTCAGTGTTGGAGTCTTAGTTCCAGTTTCAGTTCATTCAAAAAAGTGCCACTTGTAGCCCCCCACATTTAATATGCAGCATAATTTTATTATTATTCAGCCTGTCCCCTACAAAACATTAACGAAACGAAACGGAGTTTAACGACCGTTTCAAGTCGTTACCAAAACTGGCTTCAGTCCAGTTTCAATTCCAGCCAGTCGGCAGCTTTGAACAATTACAGTTTCAGTTTTAGTTTTCGGTGTCATTGGTTCTCGTGTTTCGGACTAGACTTCGCCTTAGTGACTGCAGGCAGGCGTTTTGCAGTACTTCTTTATCGAAAATTGGTTTGGTTCAAGTACGTATCAGGCACCGAGACTGAAACTGAAACTTCTACACAGAAACTGAAATCCAGTTACAGTTTCAGTGACTAAAACATCATATGAGGGCGTCGACGTTTTTGTCTATGCAGTAGCACGAATAAGGTACAATACAAATGTGTATTTTTTGCCGTATTAGTACATCAAATACCATAATGCAAACAGTTAGTTTATAACAACAGGAATAGTTATAGCCTCCGCTCATCAAATATTAACCGTGTTTTATTGTTCCACTAAGTTTGCTCCACATACGTAGGCGAGCTCAGGAAGACTGCTTATAGAGCAAAGTTTGATACAATAAAACGTGTTAAGAAGCCAAACCATGGACACAGGTTTTTTCAGACTCAAGTTTGAGACAAATACTCTGTATAGTCTTTAACTCTTTTTTGACACACACACTCCTCTGATTTGCGACCGAATACTATGACTTCATGGAAATCGCTGATTTTTCTGGTACTCTTTGCGACTGTCGCATCGCGAACGAACTCGCTGGCATATCATCGATTTATGGTTCCGGTTCATGCCCAACACAGTCAACCGGACATTGAAACGGAGTCGGAGGTAGCACCGAAACTTCATATGTTCTTCTCCATGAAGTACGGACCGCGATTTCGATACGTTGAGTCCTGGTAGAGCTTGATAGTTTGACTGTAGCGATGTTTTGATTGCTGGCTTATGTTTGTGCGAAGTAAAGGTTACAGTAAAGGAGTGTATACTTTTTGTTGAATATTAATGAGAATTTTGATAGTACGACACTTACACCATTTGACTGCTGTAGCTCAAATTTTTCGGAATAGTAGTATAGTAAAAATGTGTTAACCGCTAGTGGAGGTCATAGGTGTAACGGGAATTTGTGTCGGGGGCCCTCTCCCCCGAAATTTTGGGGGTGGATCCCCTTTTTAGATCTCCCCCAAAACCACCCCATGACCCTCCCCCAAACCTTCCCTAAGCATTGTTTCTATTTTTATGCCAAAAATAGCTTTTTCAGGAATTGCTAATGCCAAAAAACGTCCAACCAGGAAGTAATGTTAACATTAGACAGAGGCTTTAGACTGGAAAACTTGATTGCCAACATGTTTCTAACTCCAAAATAAGATCAATATTGAGTCAGAATGTCCATAAAACTGTTAAAACGTGAATTTCTTGCAATAATGAACACTTTATGCCAATAGTGTGGGGCACTTTTGAAAAATTTTGCAAAATTTACCTTAAAACATCCAATTTTTGGCCAATTATTCGCGCCTTTGGAGCGACTACTCCCCCCCTCCCAGTTGGGGGAGGGGCCGGGGGTCCTCAAAAATTTTTGGGGGTGGTTTGGAAAAATTGCTGCGTGGGGGTTTCCCCCCAAACCTCCCCCAACTACACTTATGGTGGAGGTGTGCACATCCGAAGTTTCAATAGTTTGCATTATAAATGCTTCTCTTACATATATATGAATTATATTATTACATCAATAAATTATATGTATAAATTACCTAATTTTAGCTTTCTACCTCAGAAAGCAGACTGCAACTGATATTGCTTTCAAAGCTGAGGAGCTAGTGTAAAGGAAATTTTCTGTTCACACATATATTCCCTGTTTGAATATATTCCCATATTATATTATATTATATTATATTATATTCCCATATTTGAACGGCGCTTATGTCCATGAAAAGTATTTGTTCAACGAATGAGTACTCTTAACGGAGTATCTAGAGGAGTTGGCTCTAGGAATTTTCAAGTATTATGTGCTTGTGCTTTTTGTAGCAAAATCAGGTTATAAAGCAAGAAATCATCTTTGAAATAACAAAACATTAGCTAGTGTTGTATTATATATTCGTAGTCATGCAGTGCGAGAAAAGGGATTAAAAGAATGATAGTCTAATTTCTAGGTCTCCACCAAAATCAACTAGATTAACAGCATTTTCTGTCATTTGCAAACTTAAGCCATAAAATTAATTAAAAGTTTTTCTACTGTTTAATTATTTAACTGCTGTTTCCAAAGCTTACATAGGCTGAAGCTGAAATCTTAGTAGCGGCTTATTTTCATAGGCCGGTCAAAGGGTTACAGTTTTTTAAGTTGAACGAATTCCTTAAGCATATATACAGAAATGTCTATGTCTCAAACTCACCTTAAAAAACTTTTAAGCTGTTGGAAATAACTGAGATAACTCAAGGAAGTTAGAAATTATTCTTGTTTTTTCAATTATCTATCCAAGTTGGTTTTAGGCCTTGGTGAGACGATTCGAACGATTATAAGTTCGTCCCTGTAGGGTACCCACAGTGCAAGTTATGGCGGATTAAAGCAAATTTCTCCAACACTCAAATCTTTTCTAGGCTAAATGATGTAATTGTAGTAAATTTGAATGAATTTCAACGACAATTGCGCTTTACTTCCCTAAAATAAACGAACCCGAACAAGTACCTTTAATTAGATCAATCGTTTCAAAGAAATTCGCGCGTTATGCTCGTGCTCTAAAGCTCAAAGCAGGCACAAAATTCGCGCACACACACCGCTTGTGTTTCGTGCTGTAACATACAAGCATAAAACGAGTGACCCCGTTTCGACCGGGTACTGATTTTCGGGGGGGGGGGGCGCCGTTCACGAGCGCAGCATAGTTTTGCTTTTATAACTGAGAGTGTGCCTAGTGGCATACTCTTAGCTATTTATTCTGTACTCATTGTCAATGACACCGCGAACTGCACTTATAGCACTGCATATATGTAAATTCTGGTCTGGTTGCTTTGGTTGGAGGGTACGAACATACGCCGCTACTATTTACTGTTGTAAGGGTAACTACTGCTATTACCGTCATATTATCGATTAGCATGATCAACAAACGAATGGTAGCCGTATTATTGATTATTACTGTAAACAGTTGCTGCCTAATCGAAGGTATGGCTTATCATCGATTCATGGTTCCACTGTATACCAAACATGCCCATGATTGGAAGACGAATGATTCCAAAAACCCGGTGGCGCTATTTTACAATATGAAGGCTAAAGTCGATGGTACTGCAGACGCCCACTGATTTCAGTATTGTAAATTTGATTCATAGTTTGGCTAGCACTAGTTTTAGCTGTTGTTTGCGAGTAAATCTTGGCTCGGTCGAGCTTCAGATATGTGAGCATACGGATGAATGTGGGCAAGGCTAAAAGTCGGGATTAGCCGTTGCTATCAAGTAGTTATCAAGGCCTCAATCGATGGTGCCTGTTGAAGCTCGAAACAGACGCAATTTTGACTAACCGAGTCGTGTTTTCAAGGTTTAATCATGCAAACATACGGAAACATGGAATGTGTAGTATTGCATAGGAATATAGATTTGTGTGGGAGCAATAGTATAGTTTCAGCTGGCATCCCGGGTGACTTCAATTTTAATTTCAGCTTCAGTTCATTTTTAGAACTTCTACTTCTAGCCATTAGAGTTTAATTAAAGTGGTTACATATACTCCTTTTGTTTTGCAGCAAAATTAACGTAATCGCGGCTTAAAGCATTCAAAGTTTCAAGTCTTAAGGGCAGACTGGAACTAGTGAAACAAGTTACATATGTAATATGTGTCTCAGCTTTAGCCGGCATCATAAAATAATTTCAGTTTCAGTTTCAAGCCTCTTCCTGAAATAGATTCAGCATCATTAGGATGTGGCAAGGAAGAGTCAAGTAGGAGGAAGTAAGCTTTGCCGAGCTGATAACAATAAGACTCCCAACTGTTACACTACAACCTATTATCATTATGTACTCTTGCTATTATCAAGGGTACATAATACAACGGAGTATGACGCGTCATACGCTACCTATGTATTATCAGCTTGCTGTATCCGATGCGTGCTATCGGCTGACCCTCCCATAAATTGTGAAAGAAATTCGCCCGCCATGCTTGCACGCAACAGACGCACTTTGAACCAACTGACTAGTTGTGCTTTCGAGCTTAGCGTGCAAGCATAGCATAGCATTTGATAGGGGGGGGGTAAGCCGATAGTGTGCAGAGGATGTAGTTAGCTGATAATACATAGCGTATGACGCTTGTCATACTCTTATGTATTATGTACTCTGCTATTTTTCAATGCTATTTTCAGTAGAATGGAATTTATTTACATGTTTAACACAGCTATGTTAAGATCACAACAACAAATTCATATTATTGTTAGTGCATAGTGGAAAAATGGAAAGATTCGTTCTGCCCCGTATCCTTCTAGCGGTGAAATTTTGACAAAATACAAAACCGGTCAAATAAGTTTTCGGCGATTTGGAAATTCGGTGTTTCATTGACACAATCTTAATGGTTCTATGACGGTCAGTTTGTTAATTATATTAACAAGTTCTACATTCTACAGCCCAGTCTTGAGCCAACAATTATGAGCAAGTTTGCAATAAAATTTTGCATACACTTTACACAAACCTGAGCTTGTAGTTTACAAGTGAGGTTTTGTTAGTTACTGGATTGTTTTCAAGAAAGAGTCAGTCGGATTGAATCGAACTAACCACAGTTTGTTGAAAATTATTGAAAGAAATTGAAAATTAAAAATAAAATGGAAATGGAAAAACAAAAATCGACGACTCTTTCTTGAAACCATCCTATTTGAACAAGAACCTAATTCCTGTAACAGTCAGGCCAAAATGTTTGTTTAGGCACAAAGGGTATAATGTTGCATTCGTAGATCGGTGCCTTCGATAGAGAGCCAATTTTAGATGGTAGCATAGCAGAGTGGAGCTCGGATCGAGACCGCACCGACCTACGACAGCACCATTATGCCAGAGTCTAGACGTTGCCATTCCAGCCAACCTTCTCGCCGATGTGGATCAGGTTGTGCACGAACGGGGGCAGGGTGAAACTGTCGCTGCCAAAGCAGTAGGATTCGACTCCGCTGGGCAGGATCTTTCGGACCAGGTTCATCGCCTTCAGGGTGAAATGGGCGAGGGCTTCCTTCTCGGTCACGGCATAGCTGGAGGCACCAACCCCGTCCACAATCAGAGTCCCCGTTTCCGTGACCGGGGCAAATAGGCCTTGGCGGGTGACGGATTCGACGGAATCGACCTTGGCAATTTCCATATCCTCCCCGTTGTGGACCAGGAGGCACTGTCCGGGCCGGACAGTCTGGGCAAACTGGGCCCGTCGGGCACCACCCTCACAGGGCAGAGTGTAGATCAGATGATCTGGGGTCAGATCCAGGGCACGACTGCCCGCGCTGATCTTGACATACTCGCTGCCCTGGGTGTCCTCAGCGTGGAGCCACAGCATGATCGGACTGAAGACGGCCCGATTATCCGCGCCCAGGCTGAGCACTTCCACATCCCGCTGGCCGCGCAGCTGGTCCATGGACCGCGGGCCGTCCCGCGTGATCAGCGTGGCGTCCTTGTGGAAGCATCCGCCGCCGCCGCCGGATTTCTTTTTCTCGGATTTGGAGGACGAGGACTCGGACTCTGACTGGGACTCCTCACCCTTCTCAGCCCCATCTTTTGCCTCCTGTTTACCCTTGTCAGCTCCATCCTTCCCCTGGTCTCCGCCCTTCTGGGCCTCATCCGTTCCCTTCTTCGCTCCCTTTTCTGCCTGGTCTCCGCCCTTGGCGGCCTGATCTTGAGCCTGCTGAGCCCCATCTTTAGCCGCTCCATCGCCGCCCTTTTTAGCCGTATCTATTCCCTTGTCACCGGCTTTGCTGCCTGTGCTCGGCTGCCCCTGCAACAAAAAGCAATTGCCACAGTAACAAACAGTATTATTAATTTATTGTCACTTCAGTTTGGATACGAACTCCTTCTAGCTTGCTGCGACTGTAGCCTCGGTAGCTCAGTTGGCAGAGCAGAGAATTTTTCGGGTCTCAGGTGCTGAAGTGTCAATTTAATTTCTTACATTATATGATCTAGTGGTTTACTGGCTAAACACCATGCATTCTTGGAACCGTACTTTGACCGGTTGTACCTGCATTCACTCACATCTGAAGTAAGCCTTATATAAAGTGCATCTTTTTGGAGACTTTAGAGAGGATGAATCCATCAAAATCGTCATATCTTGTCTATATGCGGTTACCGGATAGGTACTCTAAGACATCTGTATTTTCTGAATCTAGTACTGTTTTAAAATATTAAACCAAAATAATACGGAAGAAGACGGCCTGCACGTATTAGGATAAAATGCAAAAAATTTGGGATTGGAGCCACAAGGCGTCCCTTGCTGAGTCACTTATGCTACGCTGTGAAGTTGGGTTTCCTTATCATAGACTTTATTAATTAAGTAATTAATTAAATAACGAAATAAATGATTAATTATTGAATTAATTTTTCTCGGTCTCTCCATCTGTGACATCGTAAAACAACGAAAAGACGGGCTTCTAATGAAGAAACTTACAGTGACAAAGGCAATCGCCAACACGACCAGCAAAAGAATTGCAGTTTTCATGATGACAGATCAAGTTAAGTTGGATTCTGAAAATAACCTATTAAGTGGTTAACTTTATCGATTCAGGATACTGGAATAGGGACAAAGCAGGAAAATAGAATATGATAAGCTTAAGCTTAAGCTTTCAAACATTTCAGTTCCTCCCCGAGTGTTGAAGTTAAATTTTTTGAAATTAAAAAGTGTCATTATTAAGATTTTTAGAACTCTCAGAGGGTGCGAGCAAGAGTGCATAATTGCACTATATATTAGAAGATCTATATAAGTAACAGAAACAGTAATTTCATTACAGCAATTGAGGCCATTGCCCAAAGTGCATATTTCTGTTATCAGAAGAAGAAGAAGAGTAAGCCACAGAGGCATTCTTTTGCTAGCATTATTTCACAGTGCTCCGACCACAATACGCCAATGTTCACCCGTTTGATGAGGACAGGCGGGTAGCCAACAGCCAATCAGATTGCAGAAACTCCCTCTCTGTTTGCTCAGGAGGGCTATAGCAAAGGTTTACGGCAATTTCAGTGTATTTCCAAAAAGGGTTCCCGTTTGGAGTGTGGGGGGTAGAAAAAAGTTGCCCGTTTGGTGGGGGGTCGTTAGCAGAAAACCAGCTTTAGTCCGTCTTGACCTTTTACGCGGTTAGGGGATGTTTTGTTGATCCCTTCCCTCACCACGCCGGAACCCGTCTTAAAACGGGTCCCCGCCATTGGTGGTCTCGTCAAATAAGGCCCGCATTTTGGAGGGGTTTGATAAAAACTTCAATTTTTGAAGGGGGAAGCCAACTGCCAATCGAATTTCAGAACTTCCATCCCAGCTTGGGTAATTTCAAAACCTCCCACCCCAGCTTCGGTAATTTCAGAACCGTCCATCCCGACGGGGTAGGGCAGTCTTTACAAATTTTTGTCTACCCTCCTCCCTGACCAGTGAGGGTGTCGCTGCAATCTGATTTGCAGTTGCAGTCCGGCAAAAATGGCACTAATTGCTTATTCTGGTCGGTACACTGCAACTATAAAAGAAGATTGGCTAATCGGTACGGCAAGCATTGCACCCTGCGCTTTTGAGTTTACAGTCATCCGATGAACCCATTTTACTCCATAAATCTACCCCCCCCCCCCTTCAATACACGGAATATGGTGACTGTCATACTCTTATGTATCGCGCTTGCTGGCACTCCTAGTGCCAACTGTGCAATTTAAACAAACAGCAAGAGATCTTAATAAAAATGAAGTTCTTCAAACAAGAGTAATTCCATTGTTTAATCCGGTTTATAGACCAGTAAACGGATTTTGCATTAATTATCATATAAATTGCAAACTTAATTTAAAGACGAACATGTTGACAGCTCATTAATTACTATAATCAGGATTTGAAACGTCACTTGTCATCTAAAATTTCTGGAAAATTAAGGGGTTATTGTTTTAAAGTTAGTTCGAAACAATTTTACGATTTAGAGTAACCGGCGTTTAGTTATAGTTTCATTAGCTTAAACAAAACTCAGAAAAACATATGGTTGGACCTGGACATATAATTTACATAAATTTTGCTTGTAATTTGAATTTGAATTTTGGTGAGGGAAAAACTTGGATGGCTCCTGTGAGTGAGCTCATTGTCATTGCCCTGGGCCTGTCCACCCCTACCTTTCGTGCGTCCGATCATATGTAAATGCCTCAAAATATTCCCCAACAGTTTAGTAGAATGAAATAACTACGAGCTAAGGGCAAAAACAAGACATATTATTTGTTCTGGTATAACCTACACGGCTGAAGAGCAATACCAGGTTTGGGGCGACCAAGCATTTGCCCCCAGCTTTCTTGATTTGGATTCATTTTTGCATATATCTACTTTTCGTGGCATGCACAATATTTACTTAAAGTTTTAGCTAGCTGTTTGGTTCAGTGAAAACATTTTACGCTTTGGCACGATGAGGGAAGACATATTGAATAGCATATACTTGACATTAGCTTTGCTGTAGCCACAGCTCTTGGAGAGCAATGCAGCTTAAATTTGAAGAACCGTACTGAATTGGAACTGACCGGACGGACTGAACGGACCAGAAAATTTTGGACTCTGAATCAAAAATTTTAAATCTGGTGCAATTCCGGAAGCTAAAATTTGGTGTTAACCTAGATCGCATAACTTTTCTGAATTGTGCCAAGTATGAAGGAATTTTACCTTCACAAATTCAAGCCGCTGCAAGCATTAAAAATAAAAAAAGCAGCTATCAAATGGGCTTTTGAAAAATCTCCAATACCCATAATTTGGTAACAATCGATAGGGTTCATAATTCTGAACAAGTTATCTTCTTGAACAAACGCGAATTCAAGTTATTTTCGGAAATACTGACATTTCATCGTTTAAAGGGATCAGTGAATTGAGGGATCTTAACTTCAATTTGCTTTGGGTTAAAAGACTTGAATACAAATTTAAAAGGCTTAAAAGGATAAAAACTCTTCGGGCAGAAATCTTTTCTTTTGTTTGAATGTATACTTGGTGGCTTATGAACTGTGCGCGGTTGCTTACGTTTTATTGGGCAGGCCATGCAAACACTACAAGAATGTATATGTCGAAGCCTAGTAGTCAAATTGGCCATTTAGTCAAATGGCTAGCCCAGTTGTAAAACGCAGCGTGTTTGACTACTTGGCCAAAAGACTCGCAATATTTTAGCCATTTCATTTAGTAAAATGACCACAGTGTTTTAGCCATTTAGTTAAATGGCCAGCAGCTCGTAGCCTAGTTGTCAAATGACAGTTGACCACTATTTATTGACGATCATACTTTAGTTACTACATTTCTGCTTCACTAATGTCAAGTACATACAGTCCTGGTCAGAAATAACTTTCTTCGCGAAGGCGAATGTGAAGGGCCTTCGCGAATTTGCGAATGTAGTTTTACATAACTTTCGCGAAGGTCGGCTTGAATTTTCCTTCGCAACACAGCAGGACGTGATTGATTACTTATCAAAAGTTTAAGCTGAAACTTGCTTTTATTGCACAGCTGTCTGTCCAAAGCTCTATACTACACAGAGGTGAAACTGACCAGTTGGCCGGTGGCTACTAGTAGTTAAGTTAAAGCAGCAGGCACCCTGCTGTTTGTTTTGACACCTGTCAGCAAACTGCGAATGCACAAGGGACTCTGCATTCGCCCCTTCGCGAACACTCATCAAAATTTTTGGTATCGAATGTCTTCGCGAAAGTGCGAATATTCGCGAAAATTTTAAAACTTATTTCTGACCTGGACTCGCCAGCCGCAGTGACTAAAAAAAATGACTATAAAATTTTGAATGATTCTTCATGTTTCAGCTAGTATTGCTCTCGTAAGACAAAATTACAATTGAGTATTTCTTAGTTAGTAGGACAGTTCTGCGATGCGTGGCAAGATAACTGAAACTAGCCAGCTAAGAGGCCGCAACTAATTATGGTTCAATCCACATACTCACGTTATTACTGCACCAAGTTGCTGATTATGATGTGGCTTAATGTAAGTAAAGGTTCGAAAGTATAGTTAAAAACGTTGTCTGGCACAGCCTTAAAATGGATTGACTGAGAAGTTGGTGAAAGGAGGTTATCTAGGCCTTTCCAAACGGTAAGGGGGATAAGTAATTTCGCCAAACTTGGGACTACCCTGCATTCTGGCGAGATTCCTTATTTGTTCCCTACAGCGGCTTACTCTTCTTCTTAATTTCGACTGAAACCAAAAGGTGTTTCTAACATCACTATCTCTTTACAATGCTAATAATAAAGCACCGCAAACTAAAAAACTTACGAAAAATGTTGCTCAGTAGTTCGTCAGATTCATTCGAAGATACTGGATGTCACCCTAATTTTTGCCCTCTTTTATAACAATGCTGTTTGTCTGCTTCGCCACGTCATTTTATGGACAAAAAAGCAGTTCTTTATTTTAAGTTTAAATTTGAAAAGTGTCCTGTCTGAGAAGAATTTATTCCTTCAGGAGATTTCTGTCGAGAACTGGTTTCCAGTTCATCCTTTTGCCAGCCAGAAACGATTTGCGATCTGCAAACAAGGCGGCGCCTAAACAGAGAATTCTGGGCGAGGTTTGCGGATCTCTGACGGAACTGGGGACAAAAACTGTTGGCACGCATAAAATTATTATTAAGTTTGGTTGACTAATTACTTCACTGCAGTTTAAAATCCACTGTTTTCTGGTTATAAGGATGTGATGACATAATAGGCGTTTTCATCGGGCAACACTGAAATCGAACAAGGCTCTAATTATATATCTTAATGAATTAGGTGTCAAAATAGTGTCTAGATAAACAACGAAAACCGCTGACGAAACCAAATGCTTGAAATAACAATGGAAGTTTAACCGGAAGTCAATTCTTTCCTGCGCAAGGGGATGGGACAGCTTTTAGGTGTTTTGAATCGCGCACATTTCGACCAATGTTTTGTCGCTAATCTTCATAGAAGAATTGAAATTTGGCCATTTTTGCTTGGCCCAACATCAACAGCATGTGCGGTTTTGGATAAATTCTGTTCAGTAAGCGACACTTCCATATGTCCTGTTGGTGTAGCAGCAGGAGGGTTCCGTCAAATTATAGGTTTTGCAGCAGTTTTAAGGGAATTTCAAGTAAGCTTAGGACATTTTACTTGAGAAACAACGAAACTTAGGAACCAAGAAATCATGAATGGGAGAAGGGCGCGTCCCCACAATTACCTCTGGAGAAAGAAGTAAGTGCGCACCTACTTTACTACAAACACTCACAAACGATACTACTCAGTTGGTTACTTTTACAACATTCCCTTTGTAAGGGAAGCAGGCATAGGGAAGATTGATAAGCCTGACATGGAAGTTCAGCTGATGGTCCTGTGGTGTAGTTGGTTAGCATGTCTGCTCCGGAGTCAGAAGGGCCGTGGTTCGAAACCCGGCTGGGCCAATTCTTTACTTTCAACGGTGAGTGAAAAGCTGAACCTCCCTCTTCCCTTCTCTCTTCTAGGTCCTGGTTTCGTGGGTACGAGGGTGCCAGACGCCTCCTGTCTAGGGCTTGTCCTTGGTTTCTTCTTGGTCCACCAGTCCTGGTAGAAGAGCTACACCTTGCTGGGGTCAGTTGAAATACACTACATCACTTACTGACTAACTGCTGACGAGGAAAAATGAATGTCCTTAGTGTCAAGTCGATTTAGTAAGTACCAAGTTAACCTTCCGAAATTTCGGGTGCTGGTAAAACCCAGCCCAGCCCCCAGCCCCAGCCTCCAGCCCCGATGGGTAAAACGCAGCCCTCCAGCCTCCAGCCCTCCTAGGTAAAAACCAGCCCAGCCCCAAGGGTAAAACCCAGCCCCCATTTTCCAGCCCCACCTCCATTGTCCAGCCCCACCCCCATTTTCCAGCCCCAAGGGTAAAACCCAGCCCCCATGTTTCAGCCCCGTTTTCCAGCCCCTGAGGTATTAGGTTTTTCCCAGCCAGCAGCATGAAACTGCCCATATAAATTCCATTCATCTGGACCAGTTTCTGACACCAAGCAGTGAATATGGGCAAGAGTACATAATATAAAAGTGTGCCACTAGGCCACGTTCACAGGGTCGGTGAATAACGCTAGCACAAAATGTCTTTGTCTTTTCTTCGAAGCTAGATGTTCGCTCACATTTTCTTAGAGGTATGTGGAAAATGTAATTAGACATTGTGAAGTTAAATAAGCTTGAGCAATCGTTTATTTCTGATATTTACAATATGCACTATTTCTTTTAAGATTAAACGGATTAGATTTAGATTAATCCGCATTAAAGAATCAGAACCTTAAATTAAAAGGAATAAAATTTCATCCAGCGAGTTAAAAGAGTTAACGGATAAAATTGAATCTCATTTGGCTAATGGACCAAGGCCTAACCTAACCCTAACCCGGCATTAAGGACACAGCTATTAACATAACATTTTTTGCCCTTCTGGACGGGAGGGTCTACTTTTTTCTTTCTCGCTAAGGGGGTCAACAGTTTTTTGTCGGTCTGAGTGGAGTCTGCAGCGCCCTCATTCCCCTTACGTTATGTTATCTTATGGCTATTAAAATTAAAACAGACTTTTTTTAATCTGTTTAAAAATGTAGATACTGAAATTCAACTATAATTGCCTTTCTTCAAGTTGCCTTCACTGGTCGGACTGCCAGCCTGTGACAGTTTAGTCGGACTGGAGCCAATAGCCGTCAAGAGTGTTAAATATTTCACATTTCAACTTGCATTTTGGCTAACCGAGGACTAAGGTACTGGTCGGGACCCCACTTTTCTGTGCTTGCTCTCAGGAACTGGTCCAGGTTAATGGAATTAATACATGGACCGGGACATACTGCTGGCTTGGAAGAACGTTACCCCAGCTGCTGGAAAAGAGTGGCTGGAGAACGTGGTCAGGAAAACGGGGGCTGGAAAAAAGGGGCTGGAAAAAGGTGGCTGGAAAATGGGGCTGGGTTTTACCCTTGGGGCTGGGCCGGGTTTTACCCAATGGGGCTGGCAGTCGGGGCTGGACTTTACCCAAGGGGCTGAAGGCTGGAGGCCGGGTTTTACCCACTGGGGCTGGAGGCTGGGGCTGGGGGCTGGGCTGGCTTTTACCCACACCCGAAATTTCCAATGACTTACATATTGTATTGATGCAGTGATAGACAACTACAACTCATCAATTACTAGTTTTTTAAAGTTTTCTTAACTTATTGTTCCGGCTAAAGCTTTCAGGGGATTGTAGTATAAGCTACCTGTAGGAGTGATATTGGATTTTAGTAGCCTTCTTTTTGAAGACGGGCCAAAGCTTAGCTAGAATATGTATGCTTGATCTCTGTTGCTTTCTTGCAAATTTTTTGGGAATCCAAATTTTGAAAACCGTCACCTGAGACACCTTTTTTGCATGTAATTCAGCTTTCGCCATAGAAAACCTCTATCCTTAACACAGTCTTAGCTATACACTATTTTTATTATTCCGCTGGAGGCTGAATCTCTGTAAAGGGTTAAGCCTGTTCCGTACGCAGTTTCAGCAAAGCACCAACTATACACGATATTTAACACATAATTCTTACCTATCGTCTTTTTTCGATAGAGAGGAGAGAAGGCGAGCATCATTCTAACTTAAATTGTGCGCGTTCTGCTGCACGAAACACAGCCCCAACAAGTTTTCGGCAAACAAATCATACTTGCTTGCCACCTATTAATTCAATGGCACGATTTATGTCTCAGACACCCTGAGTAACTTGGAGTCAAATTATGTCCGGTTCATTGTATCTGAGTCTCTGTCTTTATGTCCTTGTCTCTAAGTCTCTGCCCTTTTGTCTTTACGCTGATGGAGCAAAGACGTTCATACGCAAAGACAAAAAGACAGAGACTTCGTCATGTGACGACAAATTCAGATTTCATTGGCCATTAGGTTTGGCTAAAAACGAGCAAAAACTTTTGAATTGGAATAATATATTATTTTTGTTGTCGCATTAACAATGAACTTTATATATATGTGTAAAACTAACTTTAAAATTGGATATAGATGCAGTTATTTTAAAAAATCCAACTTAATAACCTGACCACGTGATATCATTCGCTTTTCTGATTGGCTGTCGCTTAAGGACAGGCAGAAAAGTTGAACATTGTTCGATTTCGCCTAGAGACTTTTAAGGACGGCTTAGAGACTAAAGGACAAAAGGACAGAGACAGGGATGAACCGATTAGAGACAGAGACTGAGACAGAGACTTAGAGACAGAGACTTAGGGACAATTATGA
>JASAND010003677.1:0-33962 GCA_030248195.1 Trissonchulus latispiculum
CAAATGTATCTACATGGCAGATAATGCAATAAAAAGGGGGATTTCTGTTTAGAAAATGGCATCAATTCTAGCATATATATAATCTAGAAATTGAAGGAGGAGCCAATACAAAGAAAAAGCGAGGGAAAAGGCGGGAATCGAGCCCACAACCTTCGGCCTGGTACACCGACACACTACCAACTGAGCCACTACTTAGAGCTCAAGCCCAACTTTAACATTTAAAATTCCCAGAACATTGTAGTTGTTTTAAATTAGAGGTTAAGGCACAACCTGTAACCAAGAGTACATAATCTAAGAGTGTGCCACTAGGCACACTCTATGTTATCAGAGCAAAAACTATGCTCTGCTCGCTAACGGCCCACCCCCCCCCCCCGCAAATTAGACCCTTCACTTCAAAAAATTTTGAGCGCTATGTTTATGTTCTAAAGCTCGAAGCAGGTGTCGAATATAAATATTCTCAGTAAATAATTTCGATTGCAATAAAGATTAGAGGTTCGAGGTTGAGTGTGTAATATGTCTGATCACTCCCTACTTATTCGCTAACCTACTGAATAAAAGACGACACAGCCCTAATTTAAATTGTCACAAATTTACTTTTATAAGAAAAATACAAAACTGGACAAAAACCCGAAAGCATACAAAACTTTCACAAAAATACAAAAGATTTCCTTCCAAAACAAACAAAACAAAACTGGGACAAGCACTTTTATAGACAAGACTCAAAAATGAAGAAAACAACACAAAGACCCCAAAAGGGGAGGACCCCAAATTATTTCCCCCAAACTGCCCAAGGGCGACACAACCTGACATGAAAGTTGATGGGGATAAGAGCCGGTGACTCCCAGAGATTCAGCATAGAGACTAAATACAAATTGCGCCCAATTTTTAAGATTTGAGAATTAGCTATCTACGGCCTTGGACCGTACACAGAAGAGTCGTTTGTGTTGATTTGCATAAAGTTAACACACACTTTTGCATAATTTTGAATGAAATCAAGGAAATATTCTACACAGGCACAAAATTCGCGCACGCACTGCTTGTGTTTTCGAGCTTAAGCACATAAACATGGAGCGAGTGAGCGTACCCCCGTTTCGACTAGGTACTGATTTGCGTTCTGCAATGCGTTCTGCAATGTGGTCCGCCTACCTCCTGCGAGGGAGTGTTGGGTGCAAACGAGTCATGTACTCAAAATGGACCACACAACTTTCCGGGTTTGTCTCTGATCCCACCCCATCTGCGCTTGGGGCTTGGAGTGTCGAAAGATGTTGTGCTCCTCTACCTTGCGTATGAGCAGTTAATGGATGTCTTACTACCGGAGCCGAAAAGCCAAGACGGTGTCTGCTCCAGCTTCCCATTGTGGGACAGCATTCAGGCGACGAAGCGAGAGTCATACTAGCTATGACTGATGGGGAGAGACAAAGGTTAGCACCCTCATATAGCCTCCTGGCTGAGTAGCCCGGCAACAACAACAACAACAACAACAACAACAACAACTGATTTGCGGGGGGGGGGGTGGGCCGTTAGCGTGCAGAGCATAGTTTTTGCTCTGATAACATAGAGCTTGCCTAGTGGCATACTCTTATCATGATGTACTCTTGCTGTAAAGAAACCAAATGTAAACCAAGGATTGAGTAGCACACGTAGAAAGTCTTTTCGAAGGGGGGCGGACCTCAAAAAATTGGGGGAAGGGAGGTCTGGAATGCTAGCCTATACAGAAGTTGAAAATTTCTTGAAAACAACAACTAAACTTGCTATGGGAGTAGGCTAAAAAAAGCTAAAATAAGCGTAAATTTAAGGAAAAATTTACCAACGGCGCGAAAATTTAAAATATTTGTCCGCGAACAATACACTTTTTCATTTACATACGTCTGGTCTCGAGGGAAGGTTTCACTTTTCATATGTAGTATCTACGGTCAACAGTAACCCTTTGGGTAAGTTTGCCGCAGTTGACAGCAACAATTAACTGCGGGCGGACATATCCGCTCCGCTATGACAGTTTCTGTCAGTACCGGCGGTTACTTCAAACGGTAAAGCTAAGCCGTTCATTCGAAATAGAAGCTTCGCAGACAAGATAAAAAAGCTTTCTCTCTTCTACTATTACGTTCGGACTAAAGCTTTGCCTTAGTGACTGCAGGCGCCGGTTTCGTAGGAGAAGTTATAGGGTGTCTCTCAACTTTCGACTCGACTCGACTCGAAGTTCAGCCTTAAACCAGCACAGGACCGAGGACCGAACCAGCAAATGAAAATGAAGCTTACAGTAGCTTTACTTGACGCTTACCCCAGGCATTCTCCAGACTCAGGGTAATCTGTGAGGCCAGCTCGCTAGGCTTGAACTGCTGGGTGCCCAGGATCACGTGCTTGGAGGAGTCACGCACATGAACACGTGACACATACCTGCAAAAATAGGCGTAGATCAAAAAATTAAACGTGAAAGTTCTACATGTCTACCAGGCTGTCTAATTAGGTATACATACATGTAGATTAACGACAATTGATTAGAATTTATGATGGTACACAAAAATCTATGAATGAGGACCAACCAAATCCCTTAAACACTTTTGTCTTAAAAGTTTCTACACCCTTTAAAAGTTTAGTGCAAGCTATCCAGGTAGAGTCAAAAAACAATCTATTGCATTTTAACAAAAAACACAAGGACCGACATTTTCCACATTAAACCTTCTTCTCTTCTTCTTTTATGTAGTTCTGTGGCCAAACAAACAAACAAACAAACAAACAAACAAATTTAATTTAATTTACCCAAATTTGATGAAATCCGACCCGGCCAAAAGGGCCTGTACTGTCCATTTAGCAAGCTTACAGGAATTGTTACGCAATTCAGTTGCCAAGACGGCACCCCGTTGTGTGTCAATTTTGGATCGCCAGTCTACACCACCGGAATACTGAAATTAATTAATTAATTAATTAATACTCAAAATAAATTATGACAGCCAAATTACTGTGTTCACAAATTAAGTCTGAGCAACGAAAATTTAATTAAAAGGAACAATTGTAACTAGGAGGGTTGCACCGGGGGACGCCACTACCGGGGTTGGGGCCTGAAAATTGGGGGTTCAAAACGAAATCTCAAAAATTTTCTTACAAAATCATCACATTTCGCAATAATTTCTGGTATCCAAACGTTATAATACCAAGAGTACATAATAAAGAGTATGAAACTCTTACACTAGCATGTACAAATCATGCTAGGTATGCTCGGTTCATTAACTCGGGACCCCCCCCCCCCGTAACTTCCGGGGGGGGGGGGTCCCACTTTGCACTAATTACACGCTTTCATATAAGCGTGTGTCTGCTCGCTGATTGGCCCACTAGCCTACGGCTTACTGTAGGGAATTTATTAGTTATTTTAATTAATTAATTATAACTTTAATTAGGTTTATGCAATTAAAAAACTAATTCGACAACTTTGTAGCATTTTTTCTGCTCTTTCCAATGATATAAAAATTGTTGCATAATACATTCCTTCGAATTTTTGTATTATGCAACAATTTTTATATCATTGGAAAGAGCAGAAAAAATGCTACAACGTTGTCGAATTAGTTTTTTGATTGTACTAACCTAATTAAAGTTATAATTAATTAATAAAAAATAACTAATAAATTACCTACCATAAGCCTTAGACTTATGGGCCAATCAGCTAGCAGACACACGCTTATATGAAAGCGTGTAATTAGTGCAAAGTGGGACCCCCCCCGGAAGTTACGGGGGGGGTCCCGAGTTAATGAACCGAGCATACCTAGCATGATTTGTACATGCTAGTGTAAGAGTTTCATACTCTTATATTATGTACTCTTGATAATACTATTATTGTTTTCACTCAAATGAGTAAGAAAACAAATTAAAACAATTTGGCCGTCGTCACTTTGCCTGGCGAAAACAAAAAATTGTTCAGGCTCCACCCCCCCCCCCTTTTCAAAAACCTGGGTGCGCACCTGCTTTGACCTATTTTTGATTTGCAAAATTTTGGTCAAAATTCTCAAAAATTTACAAAATTTCGCTAATTTTTCGACCCAGCCGGTCCCGGACCTGAGCAGGGTTGGGTCTAGGCCCCACCCCGGTGCATATTATTGTAACAAAAAAATTCGCGATAATTTTCGGGAAAATTTTCCCATTCTTACCACGTCATTCTCATTTGTCAAAAAATTTTCCAGTTTATTAGAAACAACAGACAACCATATACAAAGGAAAAACGGAAAACATCGTTTTTAGTTGGACATTTTTCCAACGCACCCACCCTAGAGTCCCATTCATTGAAAGCTTTGATGGTCAGGAATTGTGTCTCTCCATTGGGTCCCACAGAGGCCCCGTCATGTTCACAACGACAAACCAGCTTCACATCATTACCAATATCCCAGACTCGATATCTGAAAAATAAAAGAAAAGAAAAAAGTGAAAAAAACGTAGAAAATTGTGGGAAAATTTTTATGCATGGGAACAGGGTCGTATCCAGAGAGTCCAAAGGTACCCCAACTCACCCCTTCCGTTTTGGGTTCCAAAAAGAAAATTTCAACAAACTTTACTGCAAAACGCTGGCCATTTCCTAAAATTCTGGGCTTCGTACCCCCCCCCCCAAATATTTTTTCACTGGACCTGATCCTTCTCAAAATTCTGGAAAAATGGGGTGTGATTCAGTCAGTGGAGGAAATTTTTATTAATTTATGAAATAATTTCAAAAGAGAAAACAATGGAAGTAGCACCCAGCAGAAACCAATCAACCACATCCAAACCAGACAAAGAGCATAGGCTACATTACAGTTACAACAACTTTCAAGGACAGACAGATACGTCCACCCCGCCCGCCCTCCCCCCCCCCAATTTTTGGGTGAGGGTCGAAACTACCCCCGTCCCAGAATTTCAGGAATAAAAGGTCCTACCGATAGGCAACGCTGGCCACTTCAGCCGGTTCCAAGTCCGGGTCCGCAAACGGATTCGAACGATTGAAACTGTGTCGCTCTTCGCCCTAAAATCCCCCCAAGAACAAACATCATTAAACCATTATTGCTCAAAAAATGTGGATTAAAATTTTAATTTAAATTTAAAATTTTAATTTAAATTAAATTTTGGCTCAATATTTTAATCTCCTAAAAATCTAACAGACACACAAACAAGCAAATAAAATACGTATACAAATTTTTAGATGTAAGCATTAAATTAAACACACAGACAAAGCTAGTCGATTTTTATAGATTCCGACTAATATAATGTACAGTATATTATACCATTTTTAACACTTGCTGACTGAAATTTCGATTTATAAAGGTGGCTTCAAGGGCCAAATTTTTCGGCGAATTTATGCTGCGTTCTTCGTCCTGTGGCGGCTCCATTGCCGTTTCACTGACCGTCAAAAGATCTAGAAGAAATTAGATACAAATTTACACAAGTTATTAGTAAAGAAAAATGATTTTTTGAAAATCCAGGCGAATTTAAAATTAACAAATCAAAAATAAAAAGTAACATCTTAAAGAATTAAAGCAAAAATTTAACCTTATTCAATTAGAACAAATAAAAAACCACGGTGGACCTCCTCAAAACTTAAGACACCCCCACAAAAAATAAATCCCCCAGAGCTCACCAAAATCAGAGCTATCACGTTTGTCAAAGAACAGCTTATTTCCAACACGATGCACAATAATGTCCCAACTGTACACACTGCGAGTACAGCACATTAGTGTGGCCAAAATGCTATCCGTAGCAAACACCTGGTACTCTGGATTTTTGGCCAGCTAAAAATGGAAATTTCAAAAAAGAAAGCAAAGTTAGAAAAAATTGCCACCCGCTCAAAAATAACTCAGCTGAATTCTTCAATTCAGAACATTGTGTATACCTTACACACAAGCAAAACATAGCCATAAGAACCCGTACGGTACGTACTCTTCCATTAGTTGTGCCCCCGCTCAAAACAAAACAAAAACTGAAAATCAACTATCAAAAACTATTAATAGCAATTAAATTACAAAAAACTTGGAAAACCGCCAAAAAAATAGAAACCTTCTGAATAACTGGATCATCAGTGGTGGAGACGGAAAAATATTCTCTCGGAATACGTTGGAGATGTTTTTCATTTTTGGTCGTAATTCGATCATAGTAGCGGTCATAGTATTCCAATGCACCATAGCATTCTCTAAAAGAATAAAAACTACGGGGGCAATCACCTGGAAAAAAGAAATTCAACAAAACTTAATGGAAGGGAAAAAAGAAAAAAGCTGATCCTAAAGGCATAAAAAATAAGTGCTAAACCGTTAACCTTACCTAGAATAGCATAATACTACTGTCTTCTCAGATTTACAATAAAACTGATTGGACATTGAGATCAGAAGACATACGCATTTTGTTCAAGACAAAAAGACAGCTTTTTTCATAAAAAAATGTCAAAAAACTGATTTTTTTCCTAAAAAATAACTGTCTTACAAATCTTGACCAGCATCAATGCTGGGCAGATTCAGTTTCTGGAGGCGGGGAAAGTCCATCTCCTCCAGAACTTCCCAGTCCGGCCTGATCTGAACCGAAGGCTGACGCTGTTTCACCTGGGCACGCTGAAAAAAATAAAGAAAAAATGAAGAGGGGGAAATACCCTCCAAAAAAGCTTTGCCTCTGTTTTGTCCAGTGAACGGCAAGAATAAATTGAATCCTCAATGTCAACTCACAAAATAGAATATACACATAACAGCCGGCTTATTTTTAGGCAATTTTTATAGGGGGGGGGTTGGCTTCACACCACCGGCCCTCTTCAAGGGAGGAGGCGTTTAACGGGAGTGTGGGCACATTTTCGGATTCGGGAAAGTTTATGTCAGCAAAAATAGTGTAAATTCCTTGAAAACTCTGACAAAACAGGAAGAAAAATATAGGAAATTGAAATGGTAAAATTTGGCATGTTTGATTTACGGGGGACTCCTCGAAGGGGGGGGGGGGGGAACAGATCGTCGAATGGAGAATGCGCCCCCAAGTGAAAATAAGCCAGACTAAGGAAAAATATTTCTAGCTTTTTCAGCTAGCAAGTTTTCACACGCACGTCGACATATTGTTTGTTCAGAAAAAAATTTTCTTCGTTCTAACAATACCACAGATAGACAGTAGTGGTCGAACTTTAAAATTCTCCGCACAAAAAATGTCAGAAAATTTGCACTCATTCTGTGGTTCTAAATGTCTTTGTAACATAGGAAAATCAAATCAATTAAAAATCTACGTTCACAAGGCGATGAGTGGGTGGGCGTCAAACCGACACGCTGTTTACAATTCCTAATTAAAGAAGAAAGAAAGTTGCAGACGCTCTAACCAACTGAGCCACGGGTGCTTCAGTAGAAAGAGCGGAAGACCGAATACGAACCCAATGTGTACAACTTTTCAACGCACAAGTGTATTGCACACTGCAAGTGGAGCGAGACAACTCTCAAGCCTCCCACCGCAATTTTATAAGTTTTAATTATTTATTATTATTTATTATATTATTTAATAAGTTTTTCGTTCTAAAAACTTTCATTCATACCTGACCCTTCTGATCAAACTTTTGCCGATTGCCAAACTGTTTCTGCAAACGTTTGTAGGCTTTCTGTCGATCCCTGCAAAAGCAAAATAAAAATTTGCACAACATTACAAAACGACCATAAGTCTCAAAAATGTACATTTAAGCTTATTGAATGCATAATTTAAGCTAAACAGGTCACTGTAGTCAAAAAAATTTAGTAAGTCACCCGACGAAAATAGCAGGCTAATTTATTTCAGGTATGCGCGTAACTGCATTGCTATATATTTGCTATATATAATGCAATTCTAACTCGCAGAAGCAACATCAAAACCTGTCCTAACCCTACATAAATACGTACATCACAAATCTCATCCAAATCTATAAAATCTACATAATCAATCAATCAATCAATCAAACCATACGCACTTTTCCCAAATTCGTGCCGACTTTCCCCGACCCGCTGAAGCGCCCTGTGAGGCCTGCATTCGACGTTCCCTTTCTTTCTGGGCCATCAGACGTCTCTGAAACAAAAACAACAGTATTGTCAAAATAATATTCAAAAAACCAGATTTACAATAAATAAATACAATACATAAATGTAAACGTAATGTAAACGATGTCATATACGTGTACAAAGAACAAATACTAAAAAAGACAGACCCACGCACAATCGCAGACCAGTGTGTTAAATTAGATTCATTTTCCCCCGCACGGGGGGGGAGGGGGGTTGGGTAGAAGTTCGCCTTATGTTGGATGGATTAATTCAAAGAATTTATATCATAGCAAATTGCCAAAACAACTAAACTTGGGTGAGACACACTGGAGAAATGTCTTCTAAAAAACCAACAAAACCAGAAAATGTTTCGAGTCATGAGATGAAAATTTTATTCCTTCGATGGGGTAAGGGTGGGGTATTACCAAATTGGTGGAAATAGATGAACACGAAGGAAATTGGAACCAATCACACAACCGTCCCCTCCCTCTCCAACAAGAACTGGCTTTTTCCTGCGCCAAAATCTACAGAAAGGGAAGTCTGGGGGGCTCCCGGGGAGGGGTCCGACTTTGGGGGGGGGGGAGGGGGTCGCGGACGTCTTCGAAAAATACTCAACAAATAGGTATATATTCCTTGCTGCTGAGCTATCTTACTTAACTGTAAGCATGAAATAGCTAAAAATAGCGCTACAAGGCCTAGCGATCCGGCAAAGTCGGAAACATTTGCCAAATTTCACCCTCAAAAATCTATTTCCAACACTTTTTCTGGTTGTGGGACAAAGCCCCGAACATTGTAAGGATGACCCAAGTCTGGGGGAACGGATATCTGGAGGACCCCCCTCCCCCCGACCCTGTAAGGAAAATCCAAGAAAACATGCCGAGTTTCTATGCTAGTGTCAGGGTCAACGTCAATCATACCAAAAATCCCCCAGAGGATACAAAAACCCTCCCCTGATGTTAGAATGGGGTCTGACAGGACCGGGAGGCGGGGGGAGGGGGGGAGAGGTCTCATTCATAGGTCTATTCAAGCGCTATTCAAGGACTTCATCCTGTGTGGTGCTGATGCCGCGTCAAAACGTACATAATCTTTCCCCCAATTGAATGGAAACTATGATGAAAATGATGACAGATAGACAGAAGAGTTGCTTTCTTCCATAAAACATATTTCCGAAAAATTAAAAATATTTCAAAGCAAACTGCTGTACATCCTTCCAATATATCGTCTGATTTTTCCGTCCTCAAAGTCAAAATCTACCATTCAAGACAGCACCCTCATTTCTTTTCCCCACTCCAAAATCAGCAGTACCAAAAAACTGGGGGGGGGGGGCACTAGCCCCCCCCATTTTATTTCCAATCTAAAGTCAATCCCTACGTAGGCACCTGTTGCTGCAGCTGTCGCATCCGATTGGCCCGCTGTTGGCCCGACTTCTGAACCCTGGACGTGTCCACCAGTTGGAAGGTGGAGTCTTCTTCCTCATGAAAGTAGGCATACTGGCTGGTCGGGGCGCCGCCCTGCCCAGAAGGGTTGGACACAAACTGGCCATAGCGACCTAGAAGGAGGAAACAAAAAAACACAAAAATGAAAATGGACTATAACTAAATTATTAGGGGGCAAAGTCTTCTATATCCACTCCTTTGCTTGGAAACGCTTTGAAACAGGTGGTAACGCGAGGATGCCTAACTATTGCTCTTGGCATATGAGAATAGGAAGAAATATACGTTCGTATAGCTACGCAAGGAAAAAATAATTAAGAATCTGCCATATATACATATATATAACATTATTATTGCAAATTCTAAACATTCTAAGTAATGTAATAGCGCCGCAGGCGAAAATTTTTGACTAACTCATATTCTGGTTATAAGAGAATCGCAGTTTTTCAGAAAGTTTTAAAGAAGTTTGATAAAATTTTTGAAAATTTTAATAAAATTTTGCTTTTGATAATAGGCTAAAATTGGTTCCGGTTCCGGTACGTTTTCAAAAACCGGAACCGGAACCGGAAAAAAAAAGTACCGGAACCGGAATTCCGGTCGATCCCTAATATATATATATATATATACGTATCATAGGGGTCGCGGCAGCGACCCCTATAATATGAGTGAAAATGGTCGAATGACCGTGTAAAACAAGGCTGCGCAGAAGCTGCGCAGATTCCTGCGCAGATCCTGCGCAGATTATGTGCGCAAAAAATTGTACGTGTCGAGTTTAGTATATTTGCCAAGTTTCATCCCCGTACCACTTTCCGTTAAAAAGTTGCGCCAAAAATCGCTTACGAAAATTGTGTTTTTTCTTTTTTTCCGGTTTCTCGCTTTTGATGTCTCATAAGGGGGTTTTGTAGCTTGAACAACTGCAGATAGAAAAATTTTGCCTATGAAACCCATATATATTCTTGTAGTACAAATCGAAAATAAGAAAATAAGCTAGTTTTTATGCCTCCCGGACCCGGAAAAAATTTTTGGCTGGGGGCCAAAGTCGGCCAAAACGCTAAAACGGCCAAAAAGTATGCTTCAAAGGCGCCTTAATAAGTCAGACTGGGCTATATATGGGGCAATACTGACTATATGGTTAAACAGTACACATATCGGGGTCGTTCAAATGCTATATGATTTTCCGTCTCTGAACGTAATTTTTCGGTACTGGCCGGCCAAAGTTGGTGAATTTTGGGTCGAACTTAGAACTTAATTTTTTCGCTTATTTTGCTACATGCTTGGCCCAAATTTTGCATACAAAAGTTTTTTGGGACGGGGAATCGATTCCCGCCAGTTTTGCTGCCCGAGTAACCCAAGTTGCAGGGCTGGTTCCACTTGACCGTCTGAGGGGTCAAGTCGATAACCGCTTCCCGGAGGTCCATAGTAGGCTTTACATAGCCTCTCCAAACTTTGTCTATAGGGGTTTCCTGGTGCGCCCAGCTCATTCCCGGTGTCCGTTTTGCCGTCTGACCCACCCATCTTGCTGTGCTTTTTCCACTTTGCCATCTGGAGGGTCCGGTCGGTACCGACTTCAGGAACACCATATAGAACTGTACATAGCCTCTCAAAACATTGTCTATAGGGGTTTTCTGGTGCGCTCAGCTCATTCCCGGTGTCCGTTTTGCCGTCTGACCCACCCATCTTGCTGTGCTGGTTCCACTTTGCCATCTGGAGGGTCAGGTCGGTGGGAGGTCATGGGGTCAAAAATGAAAATTTTCAAAAGTGGTCAAATTTGGTATCAAATGAAAGCGCTAAGCGAGCTGAGCAACTTTTGTCATAGAACTGCATGCTCAACGTGGCTGTAGAGTGCTGTGGTGGGGTGGGGTGGGGACTTAGGCGATTTTCGGTCAAAAATGAAATTTTTCAAAAGTGGTCAAGTTTGGAAACAAATGAAAGCCCTGAGCGAGCTGAGCAACTTTTGTCATAGAACTGCATGCTCAACGTGGCTGTAGAGTGCTGTGGTGGGGTGGGGTGGGGACTTAGGCGATTTTCGGTCAAAAATGAAATTTTTCAAAAGTGGTCAAATTTGGTACCAAATGAAAGCCCTGAGCGAGCTGAGCAACATTTGTCATAGAACTGCATGCTCAAAGTGGTTGTTGAGTGTTGTGGTTGGCTTGCTTGCTACTGTTGAAAGATATCTATATATATATATATATACATACATACCTTCATGAGCATACATATCATATGTTTCGCGGTAGCGACCCCTATAATATGAGTGAAAATGGTCGAATGACCGTGTAAAACAAGGCTGCGCAGAAGCTGCGCAGATTCCTGCGCAGATTATGTGCGCAAAAAATTGTACGTGTCGAGTTTAGTATATATATTTGCCAAGTTTCATCACCGTACCACTTTCCGTTAAAAAGTTGTCCCAAAAATCGTGTTTTTGTTACGAAAATTGTGTTTTTTCTTTTTTTCCGGTTTCTCGCTTTTGATGTCTCATAAGGGGGTTTTGTAGCTTGAATAACTACAGATAGAAAAATTTTTTCCTATGAAACCCATATATATTCTTGTAGTACAAATCAAAAATAAGAAAATAAGCTAGTTTTTATGCCTCCCAGAGCCGGAAAAAATTTTTGGCTGGGGGCCAAAGTCGGCCAAAACGCTAAAACGGCCAAAAAGTATGCTTCAAAGGCGCCTTAATAAGTCAGACTGGGCTATATATGGGGCAATACTGACTATATGGTTAAACAGTACACATATCGGGGTCGTTCAAATGCTATATGATTTTCCGTCTCTGTGCTTAATTTTTCGGTATATATATACTGGCCGGCCAAAGTTGGTGAATTTTGGGTCGAACTTTGAACTTAATTTTTTTGCTTATTTTGCTACATGGGTGGCTCAAATTTTGCATAAAAAGGTGTTTTGGGACGGAGAATCGATTCCCGCTAGCAGTTTTGCTGCCCGAATAACCCAAGTTGCTGGGATGGTTCCACTCGACCGTCTGAGGGGTCGGCTCGGTAACCGCTTCCCGGAGGTCCATAGTAGGCTTTACCTAGGCTCTCCAAACTTTGTCTATAGGGGTTTTCTGGTGCGCCCAGCTCATTCCCGGTGTCCGTTTTGCCGTCTGACCTACCCATCTTGCTGTGCTGGTTCCACTTTGCCGTCTGGAGGGTCCGGTCGGAACCGACTTCAGGGAACACCATATAGAACTGTACATAGCCTCTCAAAACATTGTCTATAGGGATTTTCTGGTGCGCCCAGCTCATTCCTGGCATCTCTTTTGCCGTTGGACCCATCCATCTTGCTGTGTTGGTTCCACTTTGCCATCTGGAAGGTCAGGTCGGTGGGAGGTCATGTGGTCAAAAATGAAAATTTTCAAAAGTGGTCAAATTTGGTATCAAATGAAAGCCCTCAGCGAGCTCAGCAACTTTTGTCATAGAACTGCATGCTCAAAGTGGCTGTAGAGTGCTGTGGTGGGGTGGGGTGGGGACTTAGGCGATTTTGGGTGAAAAATGAAATTTTTCAAAAGTGGTGAAATTTGGTACCAAATGAAAGCCCTAAGCGAGCTGAGCAACTTTTGTCATAGAACTGCATGCTCAAAGTGGCTGTAGAGTGCTGTGGTGGGGTGGGGTGGGGACTTAGGCGATTTTGGGTCAAAAATAAAATTTTTCAAAAGTGGTCAAATTTGGTACCAAATGAAAGCCCTAAGCGAGCTGAGCAACTTTTGTCATAGAACGGCATGCTCAAAGTGGCTGTAGAGTGCTGTGGTTGGCTTGCTTGCTACTGTTGAAAGATATCTATATAGTAAAGGTTCGAAAAAAAATACGATTTGGCAACTTTTTGGATAACTTTTTATAGGATTGCCGTAGAGATCCCGGATATGGCCCAGCATGTGTCGGGTGGGGTCTAGTTTCTTCCCATGCCCAAAGTTCCCGGGCAAGGCCTGCGCTTTCAGAAAAATTTTGAAAATTGACTGTATTTTTTTCGGACCCAAATCGAAAAAAATACACGGGGTCGAAAAAAATACAGGGCCAAAAATTCGCCTTTTCACTAGTTAGCGCCAAAATGACTACACAAATCGTATATACAGATGCTGCTCATGCATTTCCCGTTGACTATTGACCCATCTTTCCAGTCTATGGTGGTTAATTTTCATTAGATAGGCTGCCTACCGCATATGGCCCGAAAAACTTTTTCATCTGGCCCGATACTGTTTTTAACATACAGTAATGTCAATAATGTTGCTTATTCAGTGGCCATATTTAGTTTTTTATTCCGAACAAACGTAAGGACAAAGAATAAATATCCAGCAGACATCTAGAAGACCTTCTGAAAACCGGCATAGATGCTCATGGCTGTTAACATGAGTTCAGGAATCCCAATGACTACCGGAAGGGGTCGTCTACGTTGTTATTAATTCTCTAGCCATGGGCACAACTGATTATAAACCATCATTTAACTCATTCAAAGTCGAAAAAATTGTAAGTTTTCAGTTCAGTGCTGAAGCTTGTCTGCTGAGAAACCTGACAGCCCGATCTGAGCATGTGAACGTAGAAAAAGTCGTTATAGTTTACCATACGGTATTATTTATTAAGTTTACTCTGGATTCGTAATTTCCTGAGCCTTTTCAACTAGTTTCAATTCTCTAACTACCTGGAATATCGTCGACTTTTGTTACCGAGATTGTCGCAAGCAATTTACACCGGGTTGAAGTCCTGAAAATGCAGTAGCGAAAGGCTACTCGCTTCTAAACTTGAATAAATATTACTGGAATCATTGCTATAGCTGTAAATACTAGCATAAAACAGCGCGAAAAGTCATTCCAGTAAAGTTCTGCTCAGTTGAGGACAAATTTTCAAGCCAATCATACGACACTGTAGTAAGGTAAAGATTGACCCCTTGGAACCAACCGAGGAGACCGTCAATGCATGCTACAGTCATAAGTACCGCTAAAAACGCGGAAACTCGACACCTGGTCGATTTCTGGCAGCTAAAATAAGAATTTTCTGGTGTATTTTTATTTCGGACCCAAGTGCCCAGCGGGTCCGAAAAAAATACACCCGCTGCTGTGCAACTGTGCGGCGCAGGGGCGCCCGAACCTATTGCCAAAAAAACTAGAAGCAATGTCTATTATGTTAAAACAATAGGTGCTACTATAGCTTTAGTGTAGCGAACAAGAGCCAAAAAGTTGCCAACTGATCCAAAAGTTGAAAACCAACTTTTTCATAGTACCATTTTTGAGTCGTCAGCCTGCGTGAGTGCGGCGCCTTGGGGAAACGGTCATACCATGGCTGGATATAAGTAAGCTTGCGCTTTTATGAGGTACAGTTTGGCTGGGCTCCGTAGCTTCTAGCCCGACTTAGGGTGGGTGTATTTTTTTTCGGACCCGGCCGGTGTATTTTTTTTCGAACCTTTACTATACATACCTTCAGGAGCATACGTACATATATAAAATAATAAAAAACAAGAACAAAAAGTGCTCCTTCGTCGCATGTAAAATACATATGAGTCTTCGTAGGCAGGTTGTACATAAGCAAAAACTAGCCTGTGAAATACATATATATGAGTTCCGTAGGGAGGTTGTAAATTAAGGAAAACAAGTTGCAACCGCTTAACATATGAGCCTGTCCTACAACGAGGCTCATATTGGCGTCACAGTGCATTCCACATTAAAGCCTCATTAAAGAACCTCAGCTTCATCCACATTACGGAAAAATGAATAGACGTTGTGGCCCAGAAGAAATGGACTGAAGTGAACTACGACTGCTCAAGCTGAACTGTACATGCAACCTGATGTTTCCTGAAACACTATGGCACACCTCTAATGCATTCTCGAAACACTTTCACATTATACACACGCAGAATGCGTTCCCACTTGGCTGTGAGTCAGAGCGCCTCATGGCGTACCGTATTGAGCAGATGCACACTATAATGACTGATCAACAAGCTATGTGAAGGCTAATTTGTAATGAAAAGCTTTATGCAGTATGTATTTATATAAAAAAGTAAAATATATATCTGCAAATTATTTGTATTATGACATACGCCAATATGAGCCTCGTTGTAGGACAGGCTCATATGTTAAGCGGTTGCAACTTGTTTTCCTTAATTTACAACCTCCCTACAGAACTCATATGTATTTCACAGGCTAGTTTTTGCTTATGTACAACCTGCCTACGAAGACTCATATGTATTTTACATGCGACGAAGGAGCACTTTTTGTTCTTGTATATATAGTATTTCTTAAAAATTGTAAACCAACCGTAACGTCTTCCATCTGAGTAGAGGGTTCCTGTCCAATCAGCTACCTGGAACATTAAATAATCATAATTATTAATTCTAATTTGCATATCAGTCATTACAAATCATTACACAAGGATACTACAGACGACGACAAAGCAAAACGCGTCATAAATACAGTTCAACTGCAAAGAAACTGTAAAAATCACCAGGAAGAACCAACCTTGCCAATACGATCCCCCTTGTTGAACAGCTGAAATGGGAGATTTCGAAATTGTTCCGGAATCCCGACTGGGCCCCAGCCCGCTTCATTGAATCGAATTCCGGCCATACGAAATCTCGGCTTGCCTCCATCCCCTTCATCTTCTGACCGACTATAATCTTCGCCCATAATTTATCTGGTATATATAAAATGTGGAAAAGCACTACAAATTAATTTAAGTTTTCGGACGCAGGGATCACCACGGAAATCGTGAAATGGAAAATGGCCCCTCTCTACGTTTCTCAAGCGTAGAGCCATGAGTGTCACCTCAAATGATGGCTGCATCCGTGGAAGGGGGGGGGGCGGTCCTTCTGTACAACTTACCGGAAAAGTAAAGGATTGATAGCTGGGTTGCCTAGATGCGAGAAAGCTTTGTAATCAAATCGCTTGGATTCGAACCACAGAGCGCAAGGTTGCCGTTTCTAAAATCAGCGCTTCTGGGTTATTTCTAGGCCAAAATGTATGGGGTAGCTCGCCAAAAACGGAGGTGTAGTTTTGAATTCTTTGAATTTCTAGGTTTTTCGTGTAAAAATCTTCTAAAAGTAGCGAAAATTTGGATAAAAATTCGGCAAATCTGGAAAGCATTCTCGAAAATTTAGGATAAAATGGTAAAACATGGCAGTTTCTTTCGACTTACGGGAGGTGAGATAATTAGCCAATTTTCTGACTTAAGGGGGGAGGTGGAAATGTTTGGGGGGTGGCTTCCGAAATAGGGGCGGCCCACCAGAGATGAAACCGGGTCACTATTTACTGACCCGGTGACCCGGTCGACCCCTGACCCGGTGACCCGGTCGACCCCTGACCCGGTGACCCGGTATTTTTGAAAATTCAGGCTTAAGCCTGCAAAAAATTAAAAATATATACTTTATTTGGGTGCAGTGAGCGTTTTTTACCATTTTGGACATTTTTGACGACTAAAATATCAAGTTGGGCAGAAGTTTTTGTTTCCTTAAGGCATTGGAAAGTGAATGTTGTAAGTAAGCCGGAAAAAATCAAAACGATTTGTACGATTTTGCACTCAAGAATGTGAAGTAAACTACATAGCTTTTTGAATCAAACAAATTGGAACAATACTTTGCCAAAGTCATAATATCATCTAATTCTAATTTAACATTAGCACTTTTCTGATTTATCATTATATATTTTAGTAAAATATTGCATTCAGTTGTATGATTGAAGTTTCACTCAGCGGAATTTCTTTGGAAATATTTTTTCGTATGGCTAGGATTCAGAGAATATGAAATAAAATCAATCACAATTGGTTCCTCAGGATATGTAGTAAGCCATAACAATTGCAAAAAATGCAAAGTAAAACTCAGAATCTGTAAACCTTGTTTTGCTGAGATTTTCCTACTTACCGAAATTTGTCTGATCCTCTCATTCAAAAAATAATAGCATGGAGAATTTTAGATTTTAAAATAAAGATATCAGAATCTCAGGGCCCATGTAATAGTTCTCATTTTCTAGTTAAGATTCAACGCAATCATTGTAGTTTCAAACCAAGGTCTAAGCTTGACAGGACATGACAAATATTATGAGGACACTACTACAGCGACAAGCATTTAAAAAATACACGATTAAGTTAAGAATATTTCTATTGCTAGATTTTGAGTAATTGTTGAAGTTTTCAGCTGGAAAAAATTGGTAAAACTGAAAAATATTCTATAACAGCAAAAAATTTCCTCCAATCAAAAATACCGGGTCAAGGCCGGGTCAGAGCTCCTGACCCGGTGACCCGGTCCATATAGTGACCCGAACTGACCCGGTTTCATCTCTGCGGCCCACCCTTCCACCAGTATAAGTAACCCTGAGGGCTGTAGAACCCCAGGGAGGCTCGGCCATCTCCGCTCAAAACTAAGCTCAATTGCAAAAAATCTAAACTCAAGTGGGAAGAAAAAACTGATTGCAAAAAACTGGGTTTTCCTTAGAGGGGGGGGGGGGTGTGGGGCGCCCCTCCCCCACTTTTTTGGGCTTCCCTCCCACTCACTATCAGGTGCCCAGAAAATGCCAAATTTTAAGGATTTTTGGTCAAAATTTTTCCGGCATCGCCGGAATTTTGTGGTCAAAAATCGTCTATTTTGGTACTTTTGAGCACTTTCGAGCTTAGTTGTAGCAGCATATGTAGAAAACACTTAATTTTTACGGTATTTTTAGCATTTTTAGCCATTTTATCCCCCCCCCACAAGTTACTTTTTTGGGCTAGAGAAAAAGCTAACAGACATCAACTTGTCCAAACATGGGAACCAGTGATACTTCCGCATGCGCTCTGCTCACCTGGGTCTAAAACTCGCAGAATCTAACCGATTAAGCTCAAATTTGGTAAGTGCGCATTTAAACATATTTCTGATCAATCTGACAATGTTAAATTGAACTTTTTTAAAGTGTTTTAAGGGTTTACCACGGGGAACCAAAATCTTTTTGTGTACAGTTTGGCTAAAAAGTCGTAGTTTCAGGGTCACTGAACATGAATCTGAAAACTAGTCTGCGAAATAGCTTTCCGTAAGCTGGAAGTATCAGTTAAAAATTTAACTAACAATTTTAGCGTGTACTGTGGCTCGTTTGAACTTGTAATTGCCTGTACTAACAGATTTGTCATACTTTCGACGCCTTCCCATCTAACTCTCCATTAATATACGTTACTAAATCTTGTACCCAAGTCGTGATTCCATAAACATCAAAACGGACCGAACCAAAAAATTATCACAAAACCGCCACAACAAATAAAAATTATTTACTCATAAGTCGCTACACAGCCAAAAACACAAATTACATAACTCAATAAATTAACAAAAATAATTATGCAACACAATAATATATCCAATCTATGTATACACGAGCTAGCAGTTACAAGCACTCTTTCTAGAGTATAGAATTAAGCTAAAACTAGAACGAGGACCTACAAAAATGCCCAAAATATGCCTGCAATATCACAACAACAGTAGCTGATAGTCCAGTAAAAAAGCCAAACGATGGAAATATAAAATATGCATATATACAACACTTTGGCTAAAGTTTCGTAAAAATGGTACTTAAAGGCCACAACATTTAAGCAGACAAACAGGCTATTACCACAGGGGGCTTGGCTAGAATTGCAAAAATTACAAAATTCATCACCACTATTTTATTTGAGTTTAAATGCAATTCCGATAGCATTACCATTTTGTAACAAACATCAGTCTGACAAAATTTCTTTCCCCTTAAAATAAGACATACCTACATCGGGGTAACCTCCAAGATTTTAGATAAGGCACTATAAACAGAAAAATAAAATCAAAAAATTAACTTTCTCTGAAATAAATATATATCTAATAATATTAATATTATTTAACCCAAACAAACGATTAACTAAAACAAACAATAAAATATAAAATTTAACAAAACAATTGCATAGAGTAATCAGAAATTAACTTTCTCTGAAATAAATATCGAATAGTATTATTATTATTTAACTTGACTTGGAGCAGTATGACTACCAACACATGAAAAAATTCCAAATATGCCCTAAAAATTTTAATTTACTATTCGACTGATAATTACTAATAAATATATGTATAATATTTATAATTTGTAGCCCTAATGACGATGATACTGATGATAGGCCAGGGCAGGGTAGGAATGGTGCAAATGCACCGCCTGACTACTACCCCCAGTAGCCGGCTCAGCCAGGCTGCCCCCGCCCGGACCCGGCAGCTGGGTGGGGGCCGGACCTGGGGGTGCCGGTACGGCACCCTGGGGGTGGAACTGCGCCCTCGCAGGGGGTGCAGGAACAGGAGGGGGAGGTGGGGGTAGAGGCTCCCCGCGACGAGCCAATTCCTGCACCAGTAGACTTCGCAGACGTTCATACTTGATCACAACTCGGATCATATCCTTCACGAAAAGGCGCCGGAGCCAGGCATGATAGGACTCCAGTTGGGGGAGGCTGAACATGTTCCAACGCAGCAGAATATCCTTCTGGGGTGAGGCATGAAAATAGACAGACAGCCAGTCGGGAGGGGTCAGGGGGCCAGTGGGGTCGTCAGTGGGGGTTGGCAGGGGGTCTGGACGACCCCCCGAAAAATTCGGGGGGCAGACGCCCGCGTGCTGGGGACAGGTGGCTGTAGCTGGGCCGGCCAGCTGGTAACAGCTGTAGGCTGTCGAAGGAGAAGTCATTGGTCCACCACTGGTTGGCGTAATTGTTCTAAGCTGGGGAGTTGAGCCGGCCAGGTAAGACTTGGATGGCCTGAAATAAGGAGAGACGTCAATTGCTTACCTAATTAATTGTAATTAATCAAAATAGTTAAGTATTTCCCAATGACACTACAAAAGCAAACAAGAAAACCTAAATTTTGTGCACTATTAATACTGAAAACTAAATCCAACAAATGCAGTACTTCGATGGACGATGATACTTAAAAAGAGTTTGACAAAATTTTTTTCAAAATCCTCATATTTTTCAAAACTACGACACAAGGTGAGTGCTCTTTACAGCACCACTGTTTCTGCACAGGTTTCGTATTTACCTGAAAAGTTAAAGTCTCACACTATCACAACTTGTACTACTGGTGGAGAATGAAAGTTTTTATTCATAATTCATTTTTATTAGAGAGGACAAAATTTTTGAAAATACTTCGAAAAATGGACTATACAAATGTGATTACATATAAGAATATTAAACCTTCTAAGTTAGCAGTGCATGCGACCTCTGTCAGATCAGAGTTCACGATACAGGCGGCTCATCAGTACAGCTGTATGGAACCAGGTTTTTTTAGTTGAGCGTACCCTGACATACGTTAGTTTTAAAAAGGAACAGAGCTTTAAGAAATCTTTCCCAACCAGCACCTATATCCCCTCTTCCCTGTTTCTTGTCCAAAGATTTCAGCACCCTGGCTTATTTTTCAGGTGGGCTTCTTCAAATTATCGAACTCCCGCCCATAACTTATTTTTGACTTTTAATGCTTTTTCACAATTTTAGGTGAATCCCGCATCGATGGGACCCCCCCCCCAGTAGTTGGGTTTTCTCTAGGCCAAAAAAGTGGGAGGGGGAGCCCCCCCCAATTGTCGGGGGGAAGTCCAAAAGTGGGGGGAATAAAATTGGCATGCTCAAAAATAAAGTTTTAGTACTGAGGTCGGGGAAAAACCAATGTATATAGTCCCTTTTTGGACTCTGCAGAACTACTCCCTGGAGCAATCCGGCTATAAATTGTTTTCTTATCAAGCCTGCCCAGACTGTCATTTTGGTATATAAATCGCCTCTCTAGTTCCTGCCGTTAATTAGTAATTAACGGTTAATTAGCCGGAGTAAAAAACCAATGGCGGGAAAAAACCAACCGATGAGAAAAACTAACCACAATATTCGGCCAGGGTAACTCATATTAGCGATTTTATGCATGCGACAGGTTAAATTGGCGTCGCTGACTTCATATCTGCAGTTATTTTTGCGATATTCCTTATAACAAGTGAGAAAATCAAACATCAAAATTTGCAGCATCAACTGGCTAAGTTTCATCAAATTTGCCAGTTTCTATGTTAAGGGGGGGCTACTTGGGTCAAAAATTCGACCTTCACGGATTTCGCTCAAATTGTGTCCATTGATACTCCCTAGGGCCATACGCAATCCATTGAAATTTGAGACGATTTCGTCCAGGAATAAAAAGTTACAGCCATTCAAAATTTCCAATTTCTATTGAAAATGGCCTAAAACCGGAACTTTAGATTTTTCGCTTCTGACAACGATAACTTACACAAATCAAAACCGTTCGAAACGTTCTATAGCTAATTCTGTAGCTAAATACAATATCTAAAACTTGTCAAAGAGCTTTTTTCAAAATTCGGTTTCTAACTTATACAGTAATCGTTTCCGTGAGGCAACCCCAAAAATTCGTCAAAATGTGGCATTTTTCGAAAATTTTCGAACTTTACAAATATGCATAATATCTATATCAATATCAATCGATAGCTTTTTCGATTTTAAAAAACTTTTCTTCTTGGCACAAACGTTCATTTTGCAACTGTTTAAAGTTATCGGCCAAAAACCGTATTTCCGTGATTTTTCAATTTCTCTGTTTTGGGGGTGGTCTCACAGAAAGGATTACTACAAAAGTTAGAAACCGAATTTTGATAAAAGCTCTTCGACAAGTTTTAGATATTGTATTTAGCTACAAAATGAGCTATAGAACGTTTCGAACGGTTTTGATTTGTGTAAGTTATCGTTGTCAGAAGCGAAAAATCTAAAGTTCCGGTTTTAGGCCATTTTCAATAGGAATTGGAAATTTTGAATGGCTGTAACTTTTTTATTCCTGGACGAAATCGTCTCAAATTTCAATGGATTGCGTACGGACCTAGGGAGTATCAATGGGCACAATTTGAGCGAAATCCGTGAGGGTCGAATTTTTGACCCAAGTAGCCCCCATTAAAATGCAAAAATTTGTAAATCTTTGGAAATTCGATGAAATAAAATAAAATGAATGTTGTTTCAGTGTTTTTTTCGCGTATTTCTTGGTCCCAGAGTACATTTTGACCACTTTAGCTGAGCCAAACAGTCGATCCGCCGAAATCAGGCTTTTACCGGCTAGCACAAAATTGCCAAGTCCAAATGCAATTTTGAGCTGTTCACGTGAAAGAACGCATTAAACTTGCTATGTGACTGGCTTTTGAGTAGGTCTACTTTTGAGCAACTATTAACCATTTCTCGGAGTTTGGCAGCAAAACCAAAAATTGGTTTTTCCCACCCCTTGGTTTTATTTACCCATTTTTTTAAATTCTGCTGGCAGCTTGCCAAGCGTCGCAGGAAAACGAGACATTTTGGAAAGAGCACATGTTGTTCTCATAGAAACTGTTAAAAGTTATTATCTAACTACTATGGAAAAATTTCAACAGGCCTTCAAAAATAGGCAAATTTTGAATTTTTGGGGGGGTCGAAAATACCAAAATTTTCAAAATGTCAAAAAAACGTTCAAAAGTGGTCCGATTTTTCTCAAATTTCATGTGGTAGGTGGGATGGGCCCTGCCAACTTGCGCGCCCAAACGGGAGGTTGGGTTTTTCCCCACCACTTGCGGGTTGGCTTTTTTCCCGACCTCTACCAAAATAGACTATTTTGGGCCTAAAAATTCCGGCGACGCTGGAAAACTTTTGAAAATTTTGACCAAAAATTCTTAAAATTTGGCATTTACTGGGAACCGTATAGCGAGTAGGAGGTAACCCAAAAATTGGGGGGGCGTCCCCAACCACCCCCCCCCCCCCACTAAAGAAAATCCAGAACACTCCCCACAACGTCGCCTAAAAATAAGCAAAAACCCCCCACTTCCAGACTTCTAGTTTTCTCCGCATCCAGGACTTACATCAATCCAGATCCACCAGCCGTCGGCTTAAACGCCGTCCAATTGAGGGACGCAGTCCCGCCCCCAGGCCTCTCTCCCACATGACCCATCGTCATTACCATCCTAGAAGGGTCAGCCAAGTGACCATCCGCCGGATCCGGCAACTGACCACTGGTCACTTGCAGCTGTCCTGGTGGCCGGGGCGCCCGAGCATAGTCATCATAGAGGCCAAGCTGGAGGGCCAGGTCTGACCAGGGTCCACTGAAACTGTCTGAGAGTGGATGATTCCAGTGGGTAGTCTGGGTGTTGTGATCAATGTAGTACTTGCGTCCCTGTACGGTGAAGTCGATGGACCAGCCAGGCGGCAGGGGCAAGTCTTCTTCTGCTGTCGTGGTAGTGCTACCCTGAAAAAACAAACAATGGAAAGGAAAATAGTAATTTTAGGAAAAACATAGTTCAATTATATATACGTACAATCTAGTATTGAAGTCTGCAATACTTGTGAATAATGTGGGACACGGATATTATACTTGCGCACGTGCGTATTGTTATGACAAAATTTAACGCGGGTCCGACTGGTTGCTTGAAGAGTCATAAATTTTTTCACCAAATTTTCCAAATTTGGGACACGCACGTGCTGGCTTATCCCTAGTGGGGGAGCCGCCCCCATTCGGCGACCACCACCCCATTCGAGGAGCCCCTCCCATGAAAAGTCCACCGCATAAATTCCGACCTTCCCCCCCCCCCCTATAACCCCCCAAATTGCCAAATTTTACCATAATTACCCTAAATTTTCAAAGATTGTTTCGGTTTCGCCGGAATTTTTGACTAAGTTTTAGCTATTTAGCTTAAAAAACACCTAAAATTAGTTATTTTTATCGATTGTTACGTTACGTGACCTTATGTTACGTTACAAAAAACCCACAAAAATTCGAAAAAATTTCCCAAAAATTTGCCCCCCCGCCATTTTGGGTGAACCCCCCCCCCCCCCATAAAAAATGCCACGGAATAAGCCAGACGTGCGTATTGTTATCACCATTTTAGCGCGGGTCGGACACGTCGTTGCAAGAAAATCGTAAATTTTGCCACCAAATTTGCCATTGACAGAGAGTAAAATATTTTTTAAACTTTAAAAAGTTTGTATAAAAGCGATTACGTAAACGTAATGTGTCCATGACAACTCTCTATGTTTTGCTGCCTGCAAACAATAACGAAACGTTTCCACATAAGTCCGATCGTGTCAAACAAATTTGTAAATTTGTCCGCCTTATCCCTAGTGGGGAAGGGGTGGGGGGCCGCCCCCCATAATCCCAAAAATGGCCAATTTTACCATTTTTACCCTAAATTTTCCAAAATTTGTCCGGCTTCGCCGGATTTTCAACTAAATTTTCGCTATTTTAGCTTAGAAACACCTAAAATAGGTTATTTTTTAGAGATTTTTAGCAGTTTATACACAAAAAACCCACAAAAATTAGAACACTTTTTCTAAAAAACATGTCCCCCAATTTTGGGTGCCCCCCCCCATCTATGGGGGGCCCATGAACCCCCCCCCTATAAAACATTGCCAAGGCATAAGCCCAGTATGTCCAAAATTTGGCATGCAAGCAAACAATTTTATGCAGGTCACACAGTATACAATAGTGCACAGTAAAAGTGATCTCATAGCCACACACCCTTCACGAGTAGTCATTCAGGCAGATGTACGACCCACTTCACGACGGAATCACTATTTATTTATTATTCTACACCTTTCTTACATGATGACAGCAATGTCCATCAGCAGAGGAGGTCAAGCCGGGCACAGAGGCGGCGGCAGGCGGGCCATGAAAGACTGACCGCTGTCCAGGTGGCGGTGGACTGCTATAAGGGAGATGACCAAGGGACAGTACACTTGACGAGCCTCCTAGCAGAGCGTTCGAATGACTCATTAAATCTCCGTCTCGAGTAAATTCAGCCATGGTAGAAGAAGGATGGCTGGGAACACGAGCCCCTTCAGGTTCAGGGAAAAGGGGCCTCTGAGACTGAACGGTGGGACTAGACAGACTGGCGCCGACCTCAACAGCGGTGGACGGAGAAGACGGTTGACGCGGGGGGACGCCGGCCAGATGAGAAGAAGGAGAAGAAGGAAAGGCCTGAGACTGAAATTGCGGCTGCATCAGTGCCCTTCCGTTAATCTGAAAGCAAGCAGACATTGTGCACGAGTAAAACGATAACGATAGAGTAAATTTTTTAATATATATGTATATACAATACGTAATACGTAGTTTTGATGAACGCATGCCAAAAAAGCTAGTTGTATAAATTACTGAATTTGAACTTTGAAGGGCGTAATAAATACCGTTATCCACTAAAATCTGTTTAAAAAATCCATTCTGACTGATTTTTTTCTACATCGCCTAAACTAGACAAACAAATAAAGTTATGCAAATGCTATGCGGTACAGGCCCAGCCAACGAACGTAACTGACACAAAATATATAACGTTTTAAACAATGAACTAACCCGATCACAATTAGATCCAAAGCCACCATAAGATGTTGGCGACGCAGGTCCAACGTAAGCGGAGGTCGGATTGATTTGTCCAGTCCCGTAAAATCTCTTTGCCTGTCCAGATCCGGCCGGGCCGACCGCAATCTCCTGAGCTGACGAGGGTGAGCGGAGCAGGGCGGGTGGGGGAGGGGAGAGAGACCGAAGAAAGCCCGCTCGACCAGGAGAGCGGCCACGCCGTGCTGAGGGAGTCACCCGCTCTGCGGATGAAGCCTCTCCCGAGCCCAGCACGATGTTGGCAGGCATTGTCGCGGAGTTGGAGTCCTTTCGACGAATCAAGGCAAGCCCGCTGGCCTTGACTCGCTGAAGGGGACTGGGCGAGCGAAGCTGTAGCAGACCACGAGGAGCCTTCTTACGACTTTCATTGCCGGTCTCCGTCGTCAGATGGGAAGAGGCGGCGGCGGGATCAACCGAATGCGACTGTCGTTTCTGGCGGCGTCGACGCGAAGCCGAAGCGAGCTGGGGCGACGAGGACGGATGGAGAAAGTCGTGAATGAAGGAGGGTAGGATGGGCGGAGTGTCCCGTTTGACGTAGCGACCCGGCGTATTGCCACCGCTGACGACAGCGGCAGCCAGTGACATACGACTTCCCTCATGCTCCTTTCGTTTGCCCGGATTCCACATACAAAAAATGTCCCCAGAAAAATTACAGGCAGGCCTGGCAAGAACCACTACCAAGATTTATCTGCACAGCAGTTTACCTATACACACAAAAACTTTAAGCATAAGTGTTTGAGTTTTCTGCTCTACGGCACAAAAGTGGGGAGGGGGAAAATGGGGTAAAAATGTCAAAAATACCGCAAAAATTGCGTGTTTTTGACGTGTATACTGCTACAACTAAGCTCGAAAGTGCTTACAAATCAAGTTTTAGTAAAAAATAGACGATTTTGACCAAAAATTCCGGTGAAGCCGGAAAATTTTCACTAAAAATCCTTAAAATTTGGCATTTTCTGGACACCATATAGTGACTGGGGAGGAAGCCCAAAACAAATAGGGGGAGGGGTCGAGTGGGGGGGCCCAAAAAGTGGGAGGAGGCACCCCCCAACCAACCCCCCTAAAGAAAACCCAGTGTGTTAGGGTTCGGGGCGCATTCTTGCCCTAAATGGACAGGACCCCCCCAAAAACTTACCAGCGCAGCGCTTAATGGAAAAAAGTTGACCCAAGTATATATATATATATATATGTATAAGCAAAATATGGCTGAAGTGAGAACATTTTTCACGTTTTTGACCGATATGGGCGATATGGGGGGCTCAAAGTTGCCCCACATCGATGGGGGGCTCACCATAGTTTCACAAGGGGGGGGGGGGGGTTGGGGGATATATACTCCCCCCAAATTTTCTACCAACGACCAACTTTACCCAGCCCCCCAGATTTTTGGACTATCCCTCCCCCCACTTTTAGTTACCACCCGACCCCCCCAGCACTTTTTGGGGCCAAAAAGGGCGGTTCGGGAGGGTATATATATACTCCCCATCACATTTCGGGGGTCGACCACCAAATTTCCGAAGTTTACCCCCCCCAACCAAAAATTCCGGTGAAACTATGGGGGGGGGTACCCCCATCACATTTCGCGGATCAACCACCAAATTTCCAGAGCTTACCCCTCCCCCAACCATAATTTCCGGTGAAACTATGTAAAAATTGCCAAAACCCTCCCAACACCCCTCAAACCTCCCCCAAAAATTCTTCTATTTTTATGCCAAAACTCACATTTTCAGCCATTGCTAATGCCGAAAAACATGAAATCATCAAGTAAATTTAACATTAGACAGTGTTTTAAACTCGATAACTTTATTGCCAATATGCTTACGTAGCTTCTGAGTCCACAATAAGGTCAATATTGAGTCTAGAAGTCCATAAAACCATTATAAACATATAATAATAATAATATCATAAACACGTGAAGCCAATTTGGACTTTTTTGAATAATGTTGCAAAATTTACTCTAAAAAACCCAATTTTTTGAAAATTTTCGCGCCTTCGGCGCGACTACCCCCACGCATTTGGGGGTTCGGGAAAAAGGGCTGTGGGGGATCCTGGCTTATTTTTAGGCAAAAATTTATGGGGGGGCTTCATGGGGGTGGGGCTGACCCAAAAATGGGGGGGGGGGGGTAATTTTGGAAAAAATTTCGAATTTTTGTCGGATTTTTCGTGTAAAAATGTGTAAAACTGCTAAAAAATTACTAATTTTAGGTGTTTTTTAAGCTAAAATAGCGAAATTCTGTCAAAAATCTGGCGAAAATTTTCTGAAAATTTAGGGTCAAAAGGGTAAAATTTGGCAATTTTTGGGGTTATCGGGGGGAGGTCGGAATTTATGGGGGCTCCTCGATTGGGGGGAGGTCGGAATTTCTGGGCTCCTCGAATGGGGGGGGGGGAGGTCGTCAAACGGGGGGCAGCCCCCCACCCCCCAATAAAAATAAGCCAGGGATCCCCCTCCACAATTACACCTACAGTACATTCAGAAAAAAATGTACCTTTTCGCGAATTATCGTGAAGAACATTGGCGATATTTAGCCGAAGTAAATAGTTTGAAAGATTTTACTGCAAAAAGAGCAGTATAATATAGTGACAGTCAATAAGAATACACACATTTCGGCAAACATCGCCAAGATTTCGCGATATGTCGCGAAAAGGTTCTATTTTTAATGAATGTACCGTATGCACTGGGGAGCATGCGTAGGTGTGCTTGAGGGGGACCCCTCCCCCAAATGGAGGGGACGCCAACCCAACCCCCCCCCCTAAAAATTTTTTTCCTACCCCCTCCCCCAAATCGATTTTATATATACAGACCCCTCCCCCTAAAAATTTTTCAAACCCCTTACCTCCAAATTTTTGAAAATTTTTAGCTAAAATTTCGAAATTTTTTTCCAAACAATTCCTAAAAATTAGCGAAAAATTGCCAGAATTCGCTTATTTAAGCTAAAAATCGTTAATATATAGCTGTAAATTGAGAAAAATTTTTTTTTTAATTTTTTAACGTTAAAAAGAGACTTTTTTCGAAATTTTTCGCCGACCCCCCCCACTAGGAAATTTTTCTTTACCCCCTCCCCCCCAAATCGACTTTTCGCGACCCCCTCCCCCTTTTTTTTCGCCAAACCCCCATAGTTTCCCTGGAACTTTGGGTCTCGGGGGGGGGTAAATCTTGCCGACCTCCGAAATGTGATGGCAAGTACCCCCCCCCAACCCCCCCCCCCCCAGAATTCGACCCCTCAGAAATTTCGAAAAAAATGGCTCAAAAAATGCAAAATTTTCTGTAATTTAGCCCCTTTTTTCATCAAAATAAGGTTTGTTCTTAACGTTTTAGGTGTTTCTGCACCGTTTTAAAGTTGATTTTAGGTCAAAATTTTAGAAAAATTTTTCAAAAAAATTTCCATTTTTTCGACCAAATTTAGCTAACTTTGGGTCCAAAATCGTTGTGGAGGGTACTTCAAAAAATCTGGGGGGGGGGGGGGTAAATTTGGTCAAAAATTTTGGGGATACCCCCAACCCCCCCCCCCCCCCAAAAAGGAAACTATGCAAACTCCCCTCCTTACTTTTTTGAACCCCCACCCCTACTTTTTCGCCAGCCACACCTATGCTGGGGAGAACTTTGTTGGATAACGTTGAAATTGCTAAAATTGATAACGTAAATTGCTGCGCGTCTACGCATTATGTAAAACCATAGATCATAGTTTCTCACCGGAAAGTTTGCGTTTATACGCGGATATAAAGCGATTTTAAGCCAAAATTTTAGAAAAATTTTCAAAAAATTTCATTTTTGTGCAAAAAAATTAGCTAACATTTTGGCTCCAAAAGGGCCAGGGAGGAGGGGGGTTGGGTCACAGGGAAAAACTTGTTGTAAAGCTACGGTAAATCAGTACTAAATTAATGTTATTTGCACTTCAAACTTACAACGTTGTAAACACATGATACAAGCGGAATTGACCATAAGGTAGGTACTCACTACCGGGGGTGGACTTTGAACAGATACTGTGAACTAAAAACTTAATCAATCAACTTGAAATTTTGCACATTTGTTCTTTATTATGATTTGCATCAAATGCGCTTGCCTGCAACGTTAACAAAAAGTTCGCAAATTTTCATTGTTTGCTTTGTTTTGGGAATTTGCAATGCTGTCAAGCAGTTGCAAAGTGTTTTCTGTTTAAGGCGGTGATTCCTTTTGGCACATATTGTTATTTGGCGGCGCAAATCAAGATAGAATTTAATGAAACTTTCCGAAATAAGTTCTTTTAGCGTTCTAACACCCTCCGCGCAAAGCCGATTCAAAAATTCGAGATTTCCGGTTAGGCGGTTTTTCCCAATTTCTGAATGTCTGGCAGCAACTATACATTTATGACTATATTCATTCGAAAGATCTAGCTGAGCTTCATATTTCCTCGCTTTTAAAAGCAACGTCCTAGCTTTTCTCTACCGTGAGATATAGTCGATTTTCTTGTTTTGACGTCGAAAACTTGTCATTTTTGCAGAAATCAAATAATCCATCATTTCTCGAACTATGCAAGCCGTAAAATCAAACCAAGGGCGTCGATCTGAAGGTCTCATAGGGGTAAAGTATCCGGACGCATGATCGTCTTCCAACAGCTATCCTGTCGGCTGCTAATCATAAACAATGAAGTTTTTGCAAAAACACGACCAATTTTGTTTCAAACATTGTCAGGAGCACTCACCATGCAAACTGTGGGCTGCTACTTCCTAGATGTGTTCTGCACAAATATACCCAGGGACGTTTTTTAGTTGCCTGATTACTGCTTTCTAGCTAAAGTAATCGCTTGACAAATTTGGAAAAAGTAGGCAAAATACAGGTTACGCGCACTTTTCAGCTTATTTCTCATAACGAAGAGCGATTCCACAATAAATAGAAAATCCTCCCCAGCCATATGATGGAGGTATCGAATGACATAACCGATTTTACTGAAAAAATTTACTTGAGATTGCAAAAATTCTGGAAAATTATACTTCTTCTAAAATGTGTCGAAAATATTTGGGAAAAGCAACACAAGTTTCATCGTATGCATTAAAAGGAGAAAAATGTCAAGCTGCATTTTGATATAAAAATGGCTTCTTTACTCCAAGTAATAAATGAGTAATAATGATGCAAAACTTTATGTGACCAAAAGGAATCACTACCTTAAATAATAATACATATAAGTAAACACAACGACAATCGTTGCAATCCCAATAGATTGAATTTTGAGGATAAATTGTTCTTGCTTTTACGTTGAGTGTGCAAACGGTCAAAGTAATTCAGCTATATATTCAACAGCTTGCAACTTTTGATAGAAACCACGTGCAGAAGAGATATGCACACCATTTTAAAGCGGTTTTTGTGCTCTTTCACGTGGCTGAGTAAAAATGTAACATATAAAGCTTGAATAAATTTTGATTGTTTGCGCATGCACAAAGCCATACGATGGTAGATAGCCAATTATGCACTCTCTGAGTGAAACCAAGATTTTGCGCAAAGATAGTTTTAAGCCAACCAGTCTTGCTTTACCCAATGTTTTGTCAAGATTGCTTCATCCATGGAAAAATTACGGTGAAAATCCCGGTAATGGTACAAACCCCATAAGAATTGCAATGCGAATATGTTAACCAGGAACTATTGGTACAAAAATTGTCATTAAGAAACCAAACGTTGTTCCTGCAGAATTCAGCGCAAAAGTGCTTTTGTTCCGCCTCTTGCTTTGTACAGTCCAAAAACTAAAGACTCTAAAGGTGCATTCATAGTTGCAAACGCAGTGAGACGCGTGTCGACGCTTGTCGTAACGCAAACGCAGTGAAACATGCCGTTTTAACCGTTTAAAATCAGTTGTAACAAATTTATGCCAACGAACGCATGCAGACGCTTCCATACGCGCGTCGACGCGCGTCTACGTGCGCCTGCTTGCGACAGGAACTATGAATGCACCTCATCGTTACCAAGAAGTACATAATAGAATAAGAGTATGAAACTCTACGCTACTATGTACTAAACATGCTGGACATGCTCGTCGCTAACTCGGGACCCCCCCCCCCCCCCCGAAGCCCCGGGGTCTCATCTCTACACCTCACTACATGCTTTCATACAGTGTGTGTCTGATCGCCAGATTCGCCAATTAGCTTAGGTTTACGATAGGCATTTTATTAGTAATTTTTAATTAATTAATTATAACTTTAATTAGGTTAATGCAATTAAAAACTATTCGACAAATTTTGTAGCATTTTTTCAAGCTCTTTCCAACGATATAAAAATTGTTGCAGACTACATTCCTACGAATTTTGTTTTGTGCAACCATTTTTTATATCATTGGAAAGAGCAGAAAAAATGCTACAAAGTTGTCGAATTAGTTTTTAATTACATTAACCTCATTAATGTTATAATTAATTAATTAAAATTACTAATAAAATGACTATCGTAAGAATAAGCTAATTAAGGAATCAGAGATCAGACACACACATATATGAAAGCATGTAATTAGTGTAGGGACCCCCCCCGAGATTCTCGGGGGGGGGGGGGGGGGGGGGGTCCTGAGTTAGTGACCCGAGCATGTCAAGCATGTTTAGTACATAGTAGCGTAAGAGTTTCATACTCTTATTCTATTATGTACTCTTGATGTTACCTTACCACAAACAATAAACTTCCATACATGATAAAATCTTAAACAGTTTAAGTTAGAATTATTATTCAAGAAATGAATTATTGGGGGAATAGAATTGGAATTTTTATTCAATTATTCAAAAAATGTTCCGGAGAAAAACATTCTGTGTTTTGAAAGCGCCTATTAAACCTCCCGAAAACATTCGGGGCCTTATTTAACAAAAAATGGTCTCTTCATAAAAAATTGGAATGCATCCGACTGATGAAAATAGTTGCGATTTGAAGATATTTCGGCTAAGTGCAATACCGAGATTAGAAAGTTTAATCTCAATTTTAAGGTTCGTGCAAGGAAGAGCAACCGTACTTTTTATGGCTATGTCAAACGTAAACTCGGTTGTCTTGATGATATCTCCGTATGTACCGCCGACAAGGCAGTTAACGATGACAAGGAAAAGGCGGTTATTCTGAATCACCAGTTAGAGTCTGTATTTATGTATGATAATTGGAGAACTGTCCGTTCAGCAGAGAAAGATTTTGAAAAAACACTTTCGATCGGGCCATTTTTACGACAAACTCAAACTGGAGAAGTGATTTCTGCAGTAAAGCTATCTTTTCAGCTACAGGCCCTGACAAAATTCCCGCTAGATTTTAAAAATTTTGCGATCTTCGGTTTCGTCGTCAGCCCTGCCACAGTAATGACGTCCCTGATGCTTCGGTAGATTCAGACGTTAAAATATTTGCAGATGATAAAAAAATTTACTTTTCTGGGTCATCCCTAAATGATTTTGTTTCCTTTCGTAACAACTGTAAAAAATGGTTTAGGTTGGGCATCTCAAAATCAACTCTCGATTGCTTTTCATAAAAGTTTACTTCTGGAAATTGGTGAAACCGGAAGAAACTTATTTTGATGGCTGTTCTATCTCAAAACCTAACATAGTAAAAGATCTCGGAGTTTATATATATTGAACGAAGTTTGTCGCAAAGGCATAACAAAAATAGCCCTAATGTTTAAGACTTTCTGTTGTCGCGATGTGCAGTTTTGAGTGGCTATGTTTACAATTTATGTTAGACCTTAGAGTACAGTTCTTGTGCATGGTCTCCTCACCTTAAGGGGGCGCTTGCATTACCTGGAAACGGTTCTCCCGAGTTTATTTTCGAACGAATCCGTTTCAAACTTTCAGCATAGGTAGCTGGTGCTAAATGCTAACAATATGTAGAATTTGAATAATCCAGTGCGTGGCTTGCGACCTACACAAGAGGGATAAGTCAAAATTTTCAAAACGCTGTCACTCATTAACAGGTGAATGAAATTAGCTCAAATTTGGCAGAAATGCGTAAATGAATATAGGCAATTTTTTCAGTTTTTCGATTTATGCAGTTTTGAGAATTTTATGAATATTCGAAAACTTTGAAAGCCAATATCTCACGGAAATACGATTTGAACAAAAACTAAAAAAATTGCCCCTGCGTACCTGTCAAATAAACGTGCATGCAAAATTTGAGCGAGTTTGGTCGCAGCATTTATGAGAAAATCAAAATGAAATATTTCCGTACTCAACTACTCTCCAGTTTTTCGTAAATACTACTGCTTTTAATAAGTCGCACGTGTATTTTATGAAGTAATAAACAAATCCAACAGAAAAGCAACGTGAA
>JASAND010003678.1:0-12570 GCA_030248195.1 Trissonchulus latispiculum
TTTAGAAGAACAGTGCTGGTCAGCTAAGCATATTGCCGGATCCCGATTTCAGCGAAATCAGCGCCTGCTGTTGGAGATTTTCTCTGAAACGGCCGTGCCCGATCTCAGAAGTGTTGTGACCAACACTCGTATGAATGTCCTAAAGCGACAAGTGCAATCACTTAATATGCACCAAGTACGTGGCATCCTGATACATTGGATTTATTATGCAATTAATAACATGTTCACAGGATAAATTGGGAATAGAATTATCAAATTTAAAAAATCGCCCCTCTCACGATTTCGATTGATAAGTACCCCTTCTGGATTTATGAAAACTGCTAAAGTTGAGTTTCAGTTTATATTAACTGTTGAGAGTTGGAATAAACAATCTGAGTTTTTTGGTTTTTTCAAGATGCAGATCCTTCTTTTTGCTTTAGTTCGAATATTTAGGGTGCTGGAACAACCAATACTTAAAAACGATTGCAGTATGCATGCCTTCCATGTTTTAATTTTAGAAAAAGCTAGAAGCCGAATTGGAACAACTGGAAGAAAAGTTCAAAGTGAAACGTACAAAAATAGAGGATGCAGACAGTGAATTTTTGGACACGGTGAAAAAGGTATATACATTCCTTTGTATCTGTATCTATTTAGCTTTGCGTTATATCTGTAACAACATACAACATACCGTATCTGCTGGCTTAGCTCCCCAGTGATGTTATCCTACTTCATGTTCACGTTCTTGTTAAAGCGTTTGTAAAATGTTGCTAACTTTGCCTCCATCCAGTATGGCAAGAGTCTTGCCGTAATGCCTGATGAAGGGCTGATCCCCTTCCACAGACGTAGTCAACATTTGAGTTGTCGTCACTCCTGGCTTCGGGTTGAGAATCCTGGAATAAGCACGGGAACCGTGTAGGCTTCTATACATTGAAGTTCTCTCCAGGGGTCACTTTACTTTACCTTACATTGACATTAATGTTCAGTTCATTTAGTAGACACAAAGTTACGTATACGGTTATTTTTCTTTCATTCATAGGCGCCTCATGTGTTTCTGGTTATTTCAGCTATCTCAGTGCCCAGTCAATGAGTCCAAATATCAGGAGATGGTCAGCCAGGCTTCCACTGATCTCCTGGATCGATATACCACCTTTCTGGACGATCAACGGAAACAGCTGGAACCACCCCCTTCCGCCCCAGCTGCTGAGGAACCGGTCTGCTCGGAGGACTCCGCTCCCGGCACTCCGGCGGCACCTGGCACCCAAGATCAGTCCACTCCTGAACCTGCTGCTGCTGCCAGTACTGATGATCTCGAAACGTCGAATCTCATTAGACCGAAATCGTCACCAGGCGAAGAGCAAACTGGTGAACCGGGAAAGGAACCAGTTTCCGAAACTGGCCTCTCACCGCCAAAGTCATCTCCAGCGGCTGAGGAGAACGAACAGCCTACCACTGCAGAGAACGAAATGGAAGTTGGAGAGAAGGAATCGGGGGAGCAGAAGACCCCAGAATCCGATCAGCAGCATGATCTATCTTCCCAGGATGATGTGAAACCCTCTCCGGAAATATCAACCGCCAACGAGGCTGATGATTGAGACGCAGCAGCGAAATGAGCCCAACTAGTGTTCTTGTTTATAGGAATCGTTTAGTGCAAAGTTTGCGGGGAAGACTGCAACTTTTTATAGTGTTTATTAAAAAGGTGACATTTTGTAGGTCATTTTTGTGTACAAAGATTACCACGTTTTATTTTAAAAATTCTTTAAGATATATACATTATGTAATTGCTTTTGTATTTTTGTGATTCTGTACGTATGCAATGTCCATTATGTTTATTCTCTGTTGAGCTTTAACTTATTATACAATGCTGTTTGTTAGTCTGCATCGTGTTTGCCTGTATTGATTCATTCTTCTGTCATTTTATCATTAATTATTACCTAACGGCTGCTTATATTTATCAATATTTAGATTATGTTGCTAATTAATTTGACCATTATTTATATTATGTTGTTGTTTACTATAAATTGTTCTTTTTGAAGCCTATGCATAATTTGAACACCTGCATAGAATTGAACGCAATCTCATTATGTTATTTTTTAGACATTGTTATAATTAATTGTTTGGTGTGTTTGTTTGATTAGTATCTGTTTTTTACAGAATATATAATGAATTTCTTATTTTTAGCTTCTATAGAATTTTAATCAATTTTTCAAATCAGTGGAGGAAAAACTCATCCGGCTGTTGAGAATTTTGAAATCAGAAAGATGTCGTTTTCAATTTGTGTATTTATTGCAGCCAAGTTTTCGAGCTGTGTAGTTGGCAATTTTAAGGGGTGCGTTCAAAATATTGACATCATTTTTTACGTACATATTACAATTTGCTGTCTAATGAAATTGGCACCACATCCTTCAAAATTAATTTTTTCTATTTAAAAATTTATTATTTTTAAATGTACTAATTTTATAACAATTCGGAAACATGGCTATGACCGAGACAATTGGATCAATCTTGTCAAGTCTGGCGCAGGCGCACGCAGAAGCAACTTTTCATTTCCTATGTTTAGCAGAACCCTTCTTTTGAGGTGAAATTGCGTAAACAGCGAGTCTGAATACTTCCGACTTTAACTTTAAATAACTCGTTGGAATCTGAACTTGTGCCTTAAAGTAGATGCAGAAATGAGCAACTCTCTAGAAGGTTGAAGAATTACAAAAATGACCTCCCCAATTGTGAAATCCTGAAAAATTGGTCAGTAAAATCAGCCCGTTGTGGACTGAGTTAATTTTCAGGGTTTTTCACATTGCCATGTCCAATGAACATTGTTATAGCCCCTGTGATATTGAACATTAGCAGATTGCAGTGTATTGTTCTCGTTTTGTAGTGTGTTGCTTTGTCTCTTATTTCGAAAATTTTTCAGGGAATCCTCATTTCATTTGAGCTGTTCATTCCTTTTGAGAAAGTTCAACTTCAACAGGCCTCTTGCGTATCCTTTATCCCGTGTCCGAGAAATGGGTTTAGACAGCCTAGAATTATTTTTCCTGCTTATTTCTTTCGAATTAAGAGTATGCTAATTTTAGAAACTTAAATTTATTAACATGCCCACACCTCATTACTTTGAAAATATTATGGTGGATGGGTAGGTATATGCTTATTGTGTTTTTGTTGGTGGCTTAGCATAATCATTGTTTGTAAGGTTCTAGTCAGCCGCTGAAGTGTTGGTAGTTGTGCCTGTGCGTTGCAGTAAACGTTGTGGTTTATTATTGAGTAGGTTAGAATACTTCCATAGGCCTAAGCTATGAAGAACTAAGCTACAGAAGCAATAGTAACTATAGCAATATTAACAGTAACTCAATTTTTACCCAGTGTTGATTATCCCTTATTATTCCTTATTATTATCCCTGATTATTAAATGGTGGCACCGGCAAAACCAACATTTTAATTTTCTTAAGGTGCTGGTTCGGGTATTTACAGCAAATTTTGAAAGACTGTAATTTGCTCAATTTTTGGAGTTCAACAATTTTAATATCATTTTAAAGCTTAGAATGTGCTTGTTACAACTAGGTACAGTATAGCTGTCTCATTTCAACTGTTCGGCTAGAACAACATGATATTCGAACAACGATTTGCAATACATGAAAACAATTTTTGAACATGGATTTCTCGAAGTGTGGGAAAGCTAACGAAAAGCGACCAGTTCAGGCTTCAAAAGAAACGTCTTCCCAAGGGCTATTTTATTCTGATATTGTTTAACGAGTAAAGAAGCTCAAGATTTCGAGAGAAACGTAAATTGTGTCCGATTTTCGTCAAAATTTCCAAGTTTGGACGCTTATTTCTCTCGAACTGAAAGTCAAAATGCAAAACCATGAAAAATAGCCCTCGGCAATTGTCTCAAAAATACGTGTGTAAAGCCGTTTTTTAATTGATTGCATGAGTTGAGAGAAATCCGTGTTCAAAACAATCTAGTTGCGATTTTCAAAATTTCACATTTTTGCTGCTGTGCGCCGGCAAAGATACCGCAGAGAGCTCTCCTTTGGGCGTAAGATGTCCTTTAGGACCACAAATATGGACAATACTTGACCGAGGAACCAGCGCTGTTGAAGCTGTCGAAATCTTGCAATATTGGATTTTTTGAAAATGGCCGGTTTTGGACCTCGAAAATCAATTTTCGCTGTTTTCTCTTAAACCTTATGGAATCGAAGAAAACTCTCAAGAGCAAAGTTGTAGATCTTGGTGAGAGGATTCGAATGACTATAAGTTCATCCATGTAGGGTGGTCACAGTGCAAGTTATGGCGGAATAAAGCTAATTTCTCCAAAACTCAAATTTTCAAGCCGCGACTTTTCTAACATGTTTTATAGGGTAAATAATGTAATTGTAGCAAATTTGAATAAATTTCAACAACAATTGCGCTTTTAAAGCCCAAAAATACACGAACCCGAACCAGCAGCTTAAACTTAACCACTAAATATAGATCACACAAGAATAAAAATGCTCCGATTGAGCATGAAAGAAAAATGCAATATGGGTGACATTAGGTTGAAAATGGACAGAGGTTTCAAAACGTTAATATGGGAGGGGTATGAGAACTGCATTGTTTATTTGGAATAAGCTTTAATATTTCAAAATCGTCGCGCTTGCTTGAAAAGGTGAAGAATGTAGATCTTACTCGTGTATATCATATGTGGAGTGGAACATGAGTGGCTGCGAATATGGGTTGTTCAGCGAAGCTGGTCCATATTATTGCGCTTTTAACCTAGTCCTGCTGACATTTATAGCCTACCCCTCCCATATTAACGTTTTAAAACCTAGTCCTCTGTCCATTTACAACCTAATGTCACCCATATTGCATTTTTCATGCTCCATCGGAGCATTTTTATTCTTGTCCTGTTTCATTTATAAGGTTCCCAGTAAACCTTAAGTAAAATGTCAGTTTCATAAAAGAAACTTTAAAAACTCCGCCGATCATTCACTAATCGTCAACTAAAAATACAAAACAAAGAAGCTTGGAAAATTTCAGAAGTAGTATAGGGCCACCATTTCGACCCTCAATCCCAATCCCAAAACACCCAGTTCCTATCCTTACCTATCAAATACCTTAACACCCATCATATACCCTCTACTCCCAGTACCCCCTTCCTTGACACCCAGTACTTACCCTTACCAGCCACACACCTTCACAACACCCTGTTTATACCCCCAGTACTTCCTGTCATACCTCCAGTTTACACACCCAGTACTCCTTATACCCCCTGTCCCCCAGTACCCCCTGTACCTCCTGTCGAACATCCTGTTTATACCCACAGTATTTCCTGTCATACCTCCAGTTTACACACCCAGTTTCTGCCCTTACCAAGCACACACCTTGACAACACCCAGTATATGCCCCCAGTTCCAAAAGCATGCACACCTCTCCAAGCTTCCTCATCTCCGTCCCTCTGCGTTCTTCCCCCGGGGCTTGGGACCCGGCGTCGGCCCATTACCGGTTTTTTTGGCTTTTTTTATTTTTTGGATTTTTTTGTGATTTTACAAAGCGTTAATATACAGCATATCGTCAGTATATACATTTAGCCCTTAAGAGGACTGTTGGGATAAACAAGTACTACAATCATATATCCAATGGAGCCGTACTCACCCCGTCAGGTAACACTTTCCTTTTAGGGTAGAGGTAGGGAAGGGCATCCTTAGTTTGAAAGTATTGTATTATTTTATTGTCTATGCTTCTGAGTCCCCTATTTTCTCCAGACATTGTATTTCCTGTTTCTAGGACATCTTTGAAATCTTCCGGTGTGTAGCTATTTAGGGTTTTACTTACTCCTTTGTGGGAGACTTTATTCGTCTTTCCCCATGCTAGGTAAGTTTTGCTGCAGAGGGCTATAATACCATCTCCGGTCCATTCCTCCTTGAACAAACCGGGTATTCTTTTTTGGCTAGGGTCTAGGACAAAGAAATCCTTGAGTGCCTTATTCCATTGTTTCTCATTTCTAATAGGGACACAATCATTTAAGTTTTTAGAAGAGCAGGCAAAATAGAGGGAGTCTGTATCCATTTGACAAAGCTGGAAGGTTTCGGGCCACAAATTGGGTTTCAGGCAGTAGAATTGAAGCATCCTGAGTTTGGCGTACTGATAGACGAAAAATCCCACTAATTCTGGTAACCTATAAACAATTTTTGATTTAGCCGACTGAACTTCATATACCCCATTTCCCAGATCGTCTAACCTTCGAAATCTCCACCAGTTTACCTCCCTGCTGGCTCCTGACCTTTGACAATATTTTACATCCTGGTGCTTTTCCAGATTTGTAATTGTCCGACCATAGTAGGAATTTCCCAAGAGTTTAAACATTTCCCCTTTAAGTGCCAAATCGGGATCCGAATCGGCTGCAGATCGATGGTAGGTAACCTCATCTCCCAATTCTTTGAAACACGCCTTAGGTTTAAATTCTATTGCTTGATAAATCTTAGTAATTTTTAGCCCGTGTTTTAGATACCACTTAATAAGAGGAGTAGCTAGGAGAATTTTCTTTCCAAAGTAGCTTCCAATTAGACCCCTTCTAGGTTGATTCATTAGGTCATTCAAGTCGCAAAAGGTTTTCATATGATCACCAATATCTTCCCGAGTAATTTCCACATTTTTGAAAATGGGGGTCATCTCTGCGAAGTATTCCTTTTTATCATCAGGAACCTCAATGTCCACCTCAACTAGACCAAAGAACCTATTGGCCTGAATTTGTGTAACCAGCTGTGCGAAAGTCAAAATAGATCGTTTCTTTGGGAGATTGAAGTGTTCCTCCATAAACTCTTGCATGTCCAGGGAGTCTTTTAGGTCTTTGTCGAACTCACATTCCCACTTTTCCAGAAGATCGAAACCCCCATTTTTAATTGCCTGGGAGACTCTTTCAGTTCGTTCCCTTCTCTTCGTTCTATCCTCAGAGTCCTGGTTCCTATCCAACTCGCAGCCGTGTCCGTGGAAATAGCACCCATGAAATTGTAAAACTAGATTCTTCTCTGAGACCCACCCATCAACTTTGGATTTTCCTACTCTTTTTTGGCCCCCATTGTAAGCGTGCTCAACCCTAACTCCCATTTCCTTTGCCATATACTCCAGCCACATTGCTTCCTTTCTGCCTCTTTGTAGCCATCTTTTAAATTTTCCATCTTCTGTGGGTTTCCATTCGGCGTACAGACCAGTGGGCATTTCCTGCATTGTGCACCAGAGATATAGGGCATTTGCATCGAACCCAAAAATTTGTGCAACTTTAAATCCGTTTGTAATTTCCGTAACCCCGGCTTCATGATATCTATGAAAAACTAAACTAGGCCCTCCCACTATGTTATCCTTAATTAATTTGTGCCAGTGTTTAGTAAACTTATTAACAAGGGGAACGATCGTATGCTTTGGAATTTTATTCATCATGTGTTTATATGCTAGACCAGGGAGGGAGATTGCCCCACTTTTAAACATATCAATTCCCATAGTTTTCCAGAATTCTACCATCTTTTCTGTAGCTTGAAGGAAGGGCCCTACATCCAAATTATTGTACCAAATTAGGAGATCCCTTACAGTTTTAAATTTATTTTTCCTCCATGCTGCGACAACGGCAGTGAAGTCCTCGTCAGAAATTTCTTGTTGTTTAAGAGTTGAATAATAGAGGTCACGGTGGGGGAATCCTTGGTCTAAAAAGTGCAGGGAAGTGAAAGCTTCGTAAGGGAAGGCGCCCTTTTGATCCTCAATTTTGAAACCTTTTAGCCACTTTTTGTAGGAAGTACCAGCTCCTAGATAGTTTGTAATGTCTAAGAAGTACAATTTGGGGGTACAGAGGGCCATATAGTTGTTATTCTTTTTTACTACATACTTAGTTTCTTGGCCATTTAGGAGTAAATTTTTGATCAGACAAGACTTTATAAGGTTCATATCAAATTTTCCTGAATTGAATCCTAGAGTTGGAACTTCCTTTAACCAGGTTTCAAATTCTGCCAGGAGTTTCTCGTGTTCTGCTAGACCGGAAAGGGGGGCTCGTAGATTTCCCTAGAGTTTTTAGACCAAGGATTCCCCCCACCGCGACTTATACTACTCAACTCTTAAACAACAAGAAATTTCTGACGAGGACTTTACAGCCGTAGTTGCAGCATGGAGGAAAAATAAATTTAAGACTGTAAGGGATCTCCTAATTTGGTACAATAATTTGGATGTAGGGCCCTTCCTTCAAGCTACAGAAAAGATGGTAGAATTCTGGAAAACTATGGGAATTGATATGTTTAAAAAGTGGGCAATCTCCCTCCTGGTCTAGCATATAACCATGATGAATAAATTCAAAGCATACGATCGTTCCCCTTGTTAATAAGTTTACTAAACACTGGCACAAATTAATTAAGGATAACATAGTGGGAGGCCTAGTTGGTTTCACTTAGATATCATGAAGCCGGGGTTACGGAAATTACAAACGGATTTAAAGTTGCACAAATTTTTGGGTTCGATGCAAATGCCCTATATCTCTAGTGCACAATGCAGGAAATGCCACTGGTCTGTACGCCGAATGGAAACCCACAGAAGATGGAAAATTTAAAAGATGGCTACAAAGAGGCAGAAAGGAAGCAATGTGGCTGGAGTATATGGCAAAGGAAATGGGAGTTAGGGTTGAGCACCAACACAATGGGGGCCAAAAGAGTAGGAAAATCCAAAGTTGATGGGTGGGTCTCAGAGAAGAATCTAGTTTCATAATTTCACATGGTGCTATTTACACGGACACGGCTGCGAGTTGGATAGGAACCAGGACTCTGAGGATAGAACGAAGAGAAGGAAACGAACTGAAAGAGTCTCCCAGGCAATTAAAAATGGGGGTTTCTGATCTTCTGGAAAAGTGGGAATGTGAGTTCGACAAAGACCTAAAAGACTCCCTGGACATGCAAGAGTTTATGGAGGAACACTTCAATCTCCTAAAGAAACGATCTATCTGGACTTTCGCACAGCTGGTTACACAAATTCAGGCCAATAGGTTCTTTTTGGTCTAGTTGAGGTGGACATTGAGGTTCCTGATGATAAAAAGCAATACGTCGCAGAGATGAACCCCATTTTCAAAAATGTGGAAATTACTCAGGAAGATATTGGTGATCATATGAAAACCTTTTGCGACTTGAATGACCTAATGAATCAATCTGGTAGGTGGTCCAATTGGAAGCTACTTTGGAAAGAAAATTCTCTAGCTACTCCTCTTATTAAGTGGTATCTAAAACACGGCTAAAAATTACTAAGATTTATCAAGCAATAGAATTTAAACCTAAGGCGTGTTTCAAAAGAATTGGGAGATGAGGTTACCTACCATCAGATCTGCAGCCGATTGGGATCCATTTGGCAGTTAAAGGAAACGTTTAAACTCTTGGGAAATTCCTACTATGGTCGGACAATTACAAATCTGGAAAAGCACCAGGATGTAAAATATTGTCAAAGGTCAGGAGCCAGCAAGTGAGGTAAACTGGTGGAGATTTCGAAGGTTAGACGATCTGGGAAATGGGGTTTATGAAGTTCAGTCGGCTAAATCCAAAATTGTTTATAGGTTACCAGAATTAGTGGGATTTTTTCGTCTATCAGTACGCCAAACTCAGGATGCTTCAATTCTACTGCCTGAAACCCAATTTGTGGCCCGAAACCTTCCAGCTTTGTCAAATGGATACGGAGAAAGCTCCTCTATTTGCCTGCTCTTCTAAAAACTTAAAATGATTGTGTCCCTATTAGAAATGAGAAACAATGGAATAAGGCACTCAAGGATTTCTTTGTCCAGACCCTAGCCAAAAAGAATACCCGGTTTGTTCAAGGAGGAATGGACCGGAGATGGTATTATAGCCCTCTGCAGCAAAACTTACCTAGCATGGGGAAAGACGAATAAAGTCTCCCACAAAGGAGTAAAGTAAAACCCTAAATAGCTACACACTGGAAGATTGTCATAGATGTCCTAGAAACAGGAAATACAATGTCTGGAGAAAATAGGGGACTCAGAAGCATAGACAATAAAATAATACAATACTTTCAAACTAAGGATGCCCTTCCCTACCTCTACCCTAAAAGGAAAGTGTTACCCTGACGGGGTGAGTACGGCTCCATTGGATATATGATTGTAGTACTTGTTTATCCCAACAGTCCTCTTATGGGCTAAAATGTATATACTGACGATATGCTGTATATTAACGCTTTGTAAAATCACAAAAAAATCAAAAAATAAAAAAGCCAAAAAAAACCGGTAATGGGCCGACGCCGGGTCCCAAGCCCCGGGGAAAGAACGCAGAGGGACCTGGAGATGAGGAAGCTTGGAGAGGTGTGTGCATGCTTTTGGAACTGAGTGCATATACTGGGTGTTGTCAAGTGTGTGCTTGGTATGGCAGAAACTGGGTGTGTAAACTGGAGGTATGACAGGAAATACTGTGGGTATAAACAGGATGTTCGACAGGAGGTACAGTTAGGGGTACTGGGGGACAGGGAGTATAAGGAGTACTAGATGTGTAAACTGGAGGGTATGACAGGAAGTACTGGGGGTATAAACAGGGTGTTGTGAAGGTGTGTGGCTGGTAAGGAGTAAGTACTGGGTGTCAAGGAAGGGGTACTGGGGTAGAGGGTATATGATGGGGTGTTAAGGTATTTGATAGGTAAGGATAGGAACTGGGTGTTTTGGGATTGGGATTGAGGGTCAGAAATGGTAGCCCTATACTACTTCTGAAATTTTCCAAGCTTCTTTGTTTTGTATTTTTAGCGTTGACGATTAGTGAATGATCGGCGGAGTTTTTAAAGTTTCTTTTTTTATGAAACTGACATTTTACTGAAGGTTTACTGGGAACCTTATAAATGAAACAGGATCAGAGAATATAAGATGCTCCGATGGAGCATGAAAAATGCAATATGGGTGACATTAGGTTGTAAATGGACAGAGGACTAGGTTTTAAAACGTTAATATGGGAGGGGTAGGCTATAAATGTCAGCAGGACTAGGTTAAAAGCGCAATAATATGGACCAGCTTCGCTGAACAACCCATATTCCAGCCACTCATGTTCCACTCCACATATGATAGATACTCCTAAGATCTACATTCTTCACCTTTTCAAGCAAGCGCGACGATTTTGAAATATTAAAGCTTATTCCAAATAAACAATGCAGTTCTCATACCCCTCCCATATTAACGTTTTGAAACCTCTGTCCATTTTCAACCTAATGTCACCCATATTGCATTTTTCTTTCATGCTCAATCGGAGCATTTTTATTCTTGTGTGATCTATATTTAGTGGTTAAGTTTAAGCTGCTGGTTCGGGTTCGTGTATTTTTGGGCTTTAAAAGCGCAATTGTTGTTGAAATTTATTCAAATTTGCTACAATTACATTATTTACCCTATAAAACATGTTAGAAAAGTCGCGGCTTGAAAATTTGAGTTTTGGAGAAATTAGCTTTATTCCGCCATAACTTGCACTGTGACCACCCTACATGGATGAACTTATAGTCATTCGAATCCTCTCACCAAGACCTACAACTTTGCTCTTGAGAGTTTTCTTCGATTCCAGAAGGTTTAAGAGATAACAGCGAAAATTGATTTTTCGAGGTCCAAAACCGGCCATTTTCGAAAAATACAATATTGCAAGATTTCGACAGCTTCAACAGCGCTGGTTCCTCGGTCAAGTATTGTCCATATTTGTGGTCCCAAAGGACATCTTACGCCCAAAGGAGAGCTCTCTGCGGTATCCAGCCGGCGCACAGCAGCAAAAATGTGAAATTTTGAAAATCGCAACTAGATTGTTTTGAACACGGATTTCTCTCAACTCATGCAATCAATTAAAAAACGGCTTTACACACGTATTTTTGAGACAATTGCCGAGGGCTATTTTTCATGGTTTTGCATTTTGTCTTTCAGTTCGAGAGAAATAAGCGTCCAAACTTGGAAATTTTGACGAAAATCGGGCAAAATTTACGTTTTTCTCGAAATCTTGAGCTTCTTTACTCGTTAAACAATTTCTGAAAAAATAGCCCTTGGGAAGACGTTTCTTTTGAAGCCTGAACTGGTCGCTTTTCGTTAGATTTCCCACACTTGGAGAAATCCATGTTCAAAAATTGTTTTCATGTATTGCAAATCGTTGTTCAAATATCATGTTGTTCTAGCCGAACAGTTGAAATGAAACAGCTATACTGTACCTAGTTGTAACAAGCACATTCTAAGCTTTAAAATGATATAAAAATTATTGTTGAACTCCAAAAATTGAGCAAATTACAGTCTTTCAAAATTTGCTGTAAATACCCGAACCAGCACCTTAAGAAAATTAAAATGTTGGTTTTGCCGGTGCCACCATTTAATAATCAGGGATAATAATAAGGAATAATAAGGGATAATCAACACTGGGTAAAAATTGAGTTACTGTTAATATTGCTATAGTTACTATTGCTTCTGTAGCTTAGTTCTTCATAGCTTAGGCCTATGGAAGTATTCTAACCTACTCAATAATAAACCACAACGTTTACTGCAACGCACAGGCACAACTACCAACACTTCAGCGGCTGACTAGAACCTTACAAACAATGATTATGCTAAGCCACCAACAAAAACACAATAAGCATATACCTACCCATCCACCA
>JASAND010003679.1:0-23545 GCA_030248195.1 Trissonchulus latispiculum
TATGCAGTGAAGGCCAAAACTATGCTATGCGCGCTATCGGCTGACCCCCCCCATTGACCCCGCTCTCACACTGCCCCTATATGGGTACGTGGTCCAAAGGGAGTCGCTCACTGCTTTGCATAATTAAACGCAGAAATTAACAAGGGTCCAATTTGAGGAGAGGATTTAAGCGTGTATGTTCAACACTTGTATGTAGAAAACATGCGAAGCGAGTGAGCGACCCCCGTTTGGGACTATGTACCCATATAGGGGAGGTGTGATAGGGGGTCAATTCGTGGGGGGTCAGCCGATAGCGCGCATAGCATAGTTTGGTCCTTCACTGCATGGAGTGTTACGCTTGTCATACTCTTATCATTATATACACTTGATTTTACCCAATTGTACACTAACTTAAAACACGAAAATATTTTAGCAGCTATCGAGAAAACTTCAAAAATATGTGTTGGTACTAATAAACGATGCTTGGTCTTAGGGTACAATGCAGCTTATTTTGAGCGATAACTGTAAATCTAAGAAAAATGTAGACGGTTGCTTGAAAATTGTTTTTCTCTGTAGAAGGGAAGGTATTTCGACAAATAATTCGAATACCCATGGGTACAAGTAGTGGACCAGCGTTAGCAAATTTAGTACTTTTCTGGTATGAGAACAAATATGTCAAAAGTTTAATTTCAAAATGTAATATGTGAAGTCAGGGAATAGAACCACCGCACCACCACAAATTACGTGAGGACTGGCGCAATGTAACACAAGCCCTGACTGCACTCGAGATTTTTGTCCAGGTGGCTCTCTTTTAACCCCGGGCAGTCCTCGTCAGGTTTGGGGGAATATGAATTTTTGGGAGACGCTGGACCGACTGGCGCCTGATGGACAAGGGGAGAATAATACACTCAGAATTACCCCGAGCTAACCTCGGAGCGCTTACCTAGGAATTGAAATTAGTACGACAATGAAGTTAATAGATTAACGTTGGATTAGACAACTGCTGATTTATTAGGAATTACAAGGAAATATAAACAACGTAAAGGAAAATTAACAGAGCAAAATGACTTACTGGCTACCAATAATAAATTGGGGGAGTGGAGACAAAAGGCAACAGCGGGGGAGAAATGGGGGGGGGGAAATGGGGAATGGAGATTAAACACCCAGAAAGGATGGGGAAAATTTGTGAGTTGAGTTAGGATATAACAAAATTAGCGAAGGAAATTAGACAATGTCGGGCAATCCAAAAATCGAAATCAGAAAATTTATCAGGTCGCGAACCCTCAAAAAAGGAACCGCCGTACGCATCAAAATACAAAACCCAACTGAAGGTGGTGTGACTAATGAATTTTAGCGGAGAGATTGCATTGCGAAATATGAATTGATATAAGCAAATTTTGGTATTTTGGTATTTAGGCGAAACTATTTTTTAAGAATTTTTATATGTGGAATAACAGACCTAAAAGCTTAATTCCATACTCCTCCACTGATGAGCCGCGGATATGAGAATGAAGACTGGTAGAGGTCGCAAGCACGCACAAACATAGATTGTTTATTTGTTTAATGTTTTATGTTATTTTTCGTATGTTTTACGACGTTTCATATATGTTGGAACATAATTATATATATTGAACTTTTATATATTTTAGACGATTGATTTCTGTTGTGAAGTTTGACTCTATGAAAGATAGTAAAATGCTGTTGTCTTCCTTTTGACTAGTTAGATTAAGTCCTAGATTACAGGTGAAATACCGTGGTGTGCGATGTTGGAGAACTGGAGGAACCTGACCAACTAGAACTCGATTTGGCGATTACAACGGTTTAATAAATTTAGAGCAACCACAATGACAACTGTTACAATACGATACATTTACATTTACAATAAAATACAGAATTTCAGACAAAATGAAGAACTCGACCAAAAATGAGAGTAAACACCCCAAAAACCGGCAGAAGCCGACAAGCGACGAAGGACCTACACCAAAACCTAACAAACAATAATTCCCCCAAAATTCGAACCCAACTGTTCCCATTCACTATCCAACCACAACTGAACCTAAGACTACCCAATATGGCGAATATCAACTATTAGCTACCAGACCTATGGAATTAGACAAGAGTAATGTAAAATCATTGAACGTTTGTCGAAATACAATACTAAATTCACTTAGGCTTAGCAACTCAGATATAATTTATATCTTTCCTGCCGGTGCTAACTTCACACTGTATTGAGTTTGATTACAAGTTCGAAACATTTACACTGAAAAAGAAAAATCATATACTTATGTATTTAATGAAAGTTAAAATATCACATTACGCTTCTTCAAGTACGACTTCGTCACCTAGCATTGGATATCTTGCAATAAACAAATATATGTATTTTGTCTTTCGCTATATAGATGACATAACTACTGTAAATGATGGAAATGTATTCGAAAAGAACTCAAAGAATATGTATCCTAGAAATTTAGAGCTAAATAAGGTTAATGTAACAAATAAAAAAGCTAATGTATTAGATTTGGACATACCCATAAACAATAATCAATTCCACACGAAAATATATGATAAACGAAATGAATTGCGTTTCAAAATTAACAGATCCCTGCCCCAAATTCTAATACATCCAAGACTGTTTTTAAAAATATGATTCAAAATCAAATAGTAAGAACAACAAAAATCTGTACTTTAACGGAATTTTTCCTGCTTCAAACAAAAGAATTAAAGGCATATTTAATACATAGAGGATATTCAAATATGATATTTAAGATATTTAAGGAAGTATTTAACAAAACAGTTAAAACTAATCAGTGGATCAATAAAATACAGTAGTGATTTCACCAAAGTTAAAATTGCCTTCGGGGCCTTGTCTCAGTCATGAATATCTGTCACGATTATTGGCTTCATGCCAACGTCATAGTTATGCCTTATACCAAGAAGGATATCATATCTAGCACCTTTTTGGCACTACTTATAATAAATCATCTCACTAAATCACTACTAATACTGCACTTCTTGCACCACTTTCTGCACCAGATCCCTCTAATAAACAGGTCATAATGTAAACTTAAACCAATATGAAAACTTTTTAGGCCTGAAGAATACTCGACGCATAACTCGAAACAGGGGAAACATTCAAAACAGACCTAACCTCAGCGGAATCCCTAGCTTATCCAGACCCGGCTGTACGTAGTTATATATTTCCTCGAATAATACTTCCTTCCGGTCGCCCTAACCGGAACTAGGAAACAGCAAAATGGAAATTCACTGGAATCCAGTACTGATGAAAGTCCCAACGACTAAACGGCAGTCTCGGTAAAAGATGCAGTCGCCAAAGTCCGAGACATAGAATATTGCATCGTTGAGCCGTCCAGATTCACAACGAATCTTAGTGTGACGATGGCCATGGAGGGTACTCACAGCCGTGTCCGGAATCTAATTTTGGAAAATTTTGATCTTACCACTGAAACCAGTAGGCCAAAACTTAAGAAAGTGGTAGTAACGTTTCTGAATGATCACATCTTTGTCGGACAGGATCAACAGATCACACATGGATACATCGAAACAGTGCACTGGATAGGCCATCCGCCCTAACAACGTCTGATTGTAGCATTCTTCAGTCAGGAGGTTAAGACCCTATGCTTGAATTCGGCCAATCGTTTGCGACAATTTAATATTGATCGTAAAACGAAAGATCTAAAACCAATCATTCTTCGTCGTCAATTGCCACCACAGTACGAGGCAGAATCTCGATATCTCGAATATGTTCGGGCAAAAGCGGTAGGGGTTAATTTATGTTCAAAAAGCTGATGTCAAAATTCTGGTAAAATACAATATTTATCACACTTATATATACCAATTAATATCAACAACATTCTTGTTATGTTTGTCTAATTCAGTAGCTTCGTAGTCTGCCAGCTTAACAGTTTCCATCTATCGTTTCTTAACGCAATGGAATATGAATTAAAGTTCATTCCTTTAGCATACTTTTGTGCTTGAATGAACGTTTTTTCTTTATCCAAATGCTAGTCTCTGTCTTACTCTATTTCGCTTTATTTATTTACAGCAGAACTTGACTTATTTTGTATGCTTTAAATTTAGTTATTTTGTTTTTCATTTATTTTACCTAATCATGTAGTCTTCTTTCTCATTCCGTTATTTGCTTTGCTTTGCTTTTATTTTCTTTTAGTGTGGCAAATATGCTAAGCCAGGCATGGTATACAATGGAAAGCGATACAATGCATATTCCACACCTATGGAATTTCGAAATCTGGTCAATCCATTTAATCAACAATTCAAATCCTTGGATGATGGCCTACGTGCTCCTTTAATCAGGTTCCCAGTAATCCAGATACTGAATGCGTGTGGAGCGATCGGAACACCTTCCGCTACAAATTCAAAGAATGCATCGTCGATTTTGTAGACATTTTGTAGTATTTTGTAGTATCATTTGTAGTAATCTCGTAAATTTCCTACAAAATATAATATCCTGCCCCGCTGTGTTCACTCACCGTAGCCATCTGGTAGCTAATGCGACTAATACTATGTATGTTACAAGCAAGTTGTTTTTATTAAATAACGTGAAAACTAACTTTCCAACCACAAGTACAATTTTAAAAACATTTATATTTAAATAGGAAAGCATTGTCTTTTGCAAATTAACTGCTGATCTGTACATGTGAAATTATTTTCATTCGTAAGCAAGCTTGGTTCTGGGTGAAGAAGGGTTGGGGCCTGGGCCATAGGTGTGGCGCGAGAGCGAAGGTCGAGGGCGAAGGGGTTCCTCCCACACCCATAGTTTCCTTGGGGGGGTATGCCCCCCCCAAAAATTGACCAACGTTACCTCCCCCCCCAGATTTTTTGACTCACCCTCCCCCAACATTCGGCTATCCCCCCAACATCCCAACACCTCCCCAAAGATTTTTGGAACCAAAAATTTAGCTAATTTTGGCTGAAAATTTTTTCCTTTTTTTCGTTTTCATTCATTCAGATCATTTTTCGAAAACATTTTCTCAAATTTTGGCTTAAAATTGATTTAAACGGTGCAAAAACGTCTAAAGCGTTAAAAACAAGCCTTATTTTGAAGAAGAAAGGGCTAAATACAGAAAGTTTTGCATTTTTGGCCATTTTTCGAATTATCTGGGGAGGGGGGGTTGGGGGTACCCCACATCACATTTCGGGGGCCGACCACCAAAATCCCAAGATTCACCACCCCCCCCCCCCAGGAAACTATGGTCCCTCTGCCTCAAATGTAGGGTCGCCCCTGGCCCCTCCCCAAAACATTTTTGCTACCTCATCCCCAACGTTTCAAACACCTTACTAAATTTTTGAAAATTTTTAGCCAAAGTTTCGAAAGCTTTCAAAAGATTAGTGACAATTGATGCCCATAGGTGGGGGCCGGACCCCCCGTCTCAGATTTTGCTTTTGCTACACCGCCCCCGAGGCCCCCGTCTCAGCTTTTGCTACACCGCCCCCCGATTTGTGGTCAAAATGTGACCCAAAATGCCAAAAAATTTTGACGGACCCTCCAATAGTTTCGTAATTCCTTTGAGGGGTGGGGTTGGAGGGGTATCCCCCAAAATGTTCGACCAACTTTACCCCCCCCAAGATTCTTTGATTTACCCTTTCCAACTTTCAGCTACCTCCCCGAACCCCCGCCCCCACGATTTTTGGACCCAAAAAGTTAGCACATTTATATACCTGAAAAATATTCATTTTTTGAAAATTTTTTCTCAAGTTTTGGCTTAAAATGGCTTTGAAACGGTGTAAAAACGCCTAAAACGTTAAAAACAAGCCTTATTTTTGAAGTAAGAAGTCGTGAAAAAATTACGAAGCTGTTTAACATCATCTTTCGCTAGAACTTTAATATCAAATTTTAAAGACGCGTGATCTGATTTTCCCAATGGGCTACTAACGTTTACTGAACTAATTAGACTTAAACATCAGACGTTATTATGAGGTCTAAGATATTTGGTGGACTAAAACGTGTAGGTTGGCCCACAAGTTGGATGACACCGTGAAAGGCTAGTGAGTTCAAAAACAACTGAGATCTGTTTGAATTTGCACGCAAATTTTCCCAATCTATGTCAGGTAGATTAAAATCACCCACATAAATAATTGCAGTTTTGTTTGAACACGACTGAGACAGCAAAGCTATATCATCTAAAACATTATCAAACGCAGCAGCATCAGCAGGAGGACGGTAAATGCTGGAAACTATGCCGGAAACTAAAGTAAACACAAACACATTCAGATTGCAGTTGTTGATTTAACCCTGGGAAATCAAAGTCCAAATGCTTTTTATGAAGGATACATACACCACCCCCAAATCTATTTCTATTTTTTCTAATAATTTTATAGTCTGTACCAGATATAAGCAAAACAGAATCATCCACTTCATCTGATTTAGATTCACAAATTGCAATAACATCATAACAGTTCATACTCAATATGTAAAACAGCTCATGTTTTTATTAACCAGTCCATTTGCATTGGCATAATAACATTTAATCATAGAAGGATCATAGGCATACGAGCACTGATACCGAAGTTCATAGTTCAGTTTCCCTTGTGCGGTCTGACAGGATATCTGCAGGTCGGTCGATTGGCAGGTAGGAGATTGTAACCTGGATCAAGCAGGAGGGAATCAAAGGCACCAATTGCATAGTCAGGATTCACTCCGAGAGTCCTGCCTCCTCTACCAGTAGCAACGGCAGCAGAGCCACCAGGGCCAACGGGGCCAGGCCCAGCTAGGCCCAATCGGCCGAGGCAGGCAGATCGATTGAACTAAACAATTCCCGGATCACCTCCAGGTCAGACTTTTCGGGGTCCTCTGGGACACCAAAGGCTCAGATTTTGTCCTTCTTCTCCCGAACATCTTCCAGCTCTGACATGCTGGCAAAAACGGCCTGGGCGGTAGCTTGCGAAATTGACACAGCAAGCTCACCTACCCAAGCCCGAAGATCGAAGCGTTCCACGAAGGAGTCGAATTTGGACTCCAAAATCGCCAAACGATCTAGGATCAAATGCTGATTCTGTGGCGCCGGGAGTGGTTTGTTAGGGATTTAGGCACCATTTAGTTAGGGACCAAAGTTTAGCTGGATTGGTTAAATGTTTAAACTTAGAGCACGTCGGGGGAATAGGAAAAAATCCTGGAATCTTTCAACAAGACCATTAGTTTCGAGGTGATGAAACGTCGTTTTAAGATGCTTTATGTTCAGGCAATCCATTAGCTGCCTCCATTGATTGGAACGGTGTGCCTTGGTCTGATATTAGGGTTTCTGGGACGTCAAACCTGCTGACCCTCGAAGACATGAAGGAATGCTTTGCTTTTACAACTGTCTCCGTGGAAATGGAAATGTTAGTAGGATTGCGCTCCCCTCCATCGTCAAAGGCAACTTATGCAGCGCAAGAGAACCTTAAACTAGTAGAAAGAAGTATGTATGTACAGGCATAGAGCTAATTTTTTTGTAAAGAACGGAGGTAATTTGTCGTAGCCAGCACTTGACTATTTTTGCATTGCATAGGCACTTATAACCAGCTTCTTCGGCATAACATTAGTTCAGCTAACGGGTAAATTCATTGTTTAGTAGTTACAATAGATTTCGGGAAAATTTGTGAAAACAGATTTAAAGAAATCATTAAACATTTCAGAATTTTCTAGATCATTTTGTAGTTAATGTGTTCTGACATTTTTGCTAACAATGAATAAAGCATTTTAATAAAGCATATTTGGAGGTAAGGTGGTGGTTTCCCTTTGTGTAAATTTGGACCTATAGACTATAATTCTTTATGAAAGTAGATGAAACTTTCCAAATATGCTATTTTGGTGCTCTTTAACATTCTGGAACCAGTCCCATATTTTTAGGTGAAAAGATAAGAAATTTTAGGTTTTTGGCATTACACTCTCAGTACATAGTAGATACATCAGATTGGTTGTGATAAATGGAAAACAAAAACGAACAAGTCTGTATAAGCCAAAAATGGATTTGGGTTCAAAATACGGCCGTTTTCGAGGAAATCAGTTTTTTTCAAAATTACTGCCAAATCGTACGGACAATTTTCGTTTATTTATACTATATTCAATCGATACGCGGTCTAATTGCCCATTTTATCAATGCCTATTAGCTGGGATTCGTTGCTTTAAGGTAGAGATTTGGCCGAAAAACCATTTTGGCAAAACTGCGATTATTTTGTTACACCGATTTCTCAAAAACTACCCAACTTATTGGAGTGATGTTTGGCTGGATGAAAATTCGCACTATTGCGGTGGGACATTTTACTTGGTTTGACGTAAAACATCTCCAGTTGCGAGAAAACTGAATACAAAGTTGTGAAACTTCTTGTCGCCACACATTTGCCAGATTTTTTGGAGTATTGAGGCTTGTTGAGCCAAATCCAAAAATGTCCTTTATATATTCGGGCCATATGTCCTTCATATCGAAGTATAAAGCTCTTTCCAACTCCCAAAATAGCGAAAGTTATAGCATTTCAAAAGATCACCACAAAAGTACTGGGGTGCGTTTCACGAAGCTATCTTAATTTATTACTTATGATTAAATTTAAGATAAACTTAAGATTTAACTTATGGTGTGCCTAAGACATAACATAAAGTGTTGCACAAACCTTCTCTTAGGGCCATCTTAAATTTTGAACTTAAGTTTTGCCTTAATAAAAACGTGTCTACTTAAGTTGAGCTTAATTCAAATTTCCCGCCTAATTTTAAGTCATAACTTAGTGAAATGTTTATTTTCACGTACAAGTTTATTTTAAAAGCGGTTATTTGCAAATTGGACATTGCGGTTTTCGTTTTGACCGCAACTACGCTACATACTTTCATTTCGTTCAGTTTTCTGCTTGATTCAGAATTTTCCATAATTTTCAAATCACTTTCAAAATAGGTCGAAACTCATGTGCCAAAGTTAACATTGATCAAGAATACTCAATCATCTCAAATTTATTATTTTTGGAGCTTAAAACTGCTTTTAATTGTGACTTAATGTAGGATTATACCTACATTAAGTTTAAGAGGAAACTTACGAGGAAAGTGGAACTTAAAACGGCTTCGTGAAACTCCTACTTTAAAGTTATAACTTAAATTGAACCTTAAAGTTCTGTCTTAGCAATTATTTTTAAGACTGATTCGTGCAACAGTTTAGGTTGCAACTAGAACTAAGATCCAACTTAGATAAATCCAGATAAACGTAGAACTTAAGTAGGCTTCGTGAAAAGCACCCCTGCACAGAAGGAAACCACCACCAGGTGCTGGTATCCTTTTGTGTAGTGCTTTTGTGGTGGTTTTTCGAAACGCTATAACTTTAGCGTGTTTTTTTAGAGTTCAGAGTATTCCAAAAAGGTCGCCAGATTGTGGGGTCGGCCCCCCCCCGTTCAAAAAATCCTGGCTCTGCTACTGGTGATAGGTGTTGTAGCGCGAAATAATTGGGGGTGGGGGTTTGCAAAAAGTGGAAAGGGGGGGGGGGTCATAGGTGTACCACCTGTTTGGGTTGGGGGGGAGTAAAAGTCCAAATCTGGCTTGGGGGGTCTCAAAAATCGGAAATTTTCAAAAAAAACTGTACCCAAACTGTACCCAAATTTTTTTCAGCTAAAAATGGCCCTTTTTGGACATAAAATCGACTATTTTCGACATAAATCTAATAAAAAACCACTCGTATTGCGTTTTAAAACCTATTTCTTAGCTTTTTTAACTGTTTCCAGACAATTTTTTCAAAAAATTTTGGAAAAATTGCAAAAATTTTTGCAAAAATTTAGCATTTTTTCTCTTGTTTACACCCCATTTTAGGGGGGGGGGGAGGGAGGGGGGTCTGAGATCGGCTTGGAGGGGGGAGTAGTCGAGGTCGGGTATGGGGGGTGGGGGGTCTGGCCTCTCCGTGGGGGGGTCTCACAGGGGGTAAACTGTAGCCTGGTTCACCTATGGGGGGGGTCCGCCGCCTAGAAAGGGTGGGGTTTGGGCATAGGTGTAATTGGGGGGGGGGCTGAGGGGGTAATCCCCCAGCCATTTTTCCAAACCCCCAAAATTTTTGGGGGCCCCCGGTTGGAGGGGGGGAAGTCACGCGACGCCGAAGGCACGAAAATTGGCCAACAATTGGGTATTTTTGGGGTAAATTCTGCAAACTTTTCCAAAAAAAGTCCAAATGTTTGGCTTAACGTGTTCATTATTGCGAGAACGAACTAGTGTGTTCGATTATCTATGTCAGCTTCTAGAATTTTTGTCGGAACAACGACTACCGGTTATTTTAGGGGGTGATTTTAATCTCCCGGGGATTGACTGGGTAAATGGAGCTGCCTGTAGTACCTTTCGACAAAATGAGTTTTTCAATATGTTTGAAGCCTTTGGTCTTTCTCAATTAGTGTTGAAACCAACTCGGCAAACTTCTATACTGGATCTGGTGTTTGTTAACAAATTGTCATTAATTTCTTGTGTGGACATGCTACCTCCTCTGAGTTCAAGTGATCATAATGTAGTATCTTTCCGTGTTAATATTCCAAGACCTAATGAGGGCAACCCCACTTTGGGTAAATGTTTATGGGATTAATCGAATGATGGTAATATTTATCGGCATCTTGTAAGGGTGAACTGGAATTTATTGCTTGAGGGTAAAACGGTTAATGATATGTGGTCCTTATTTAAAGACAAGTGTCTAGAATTGATCAGTTTGTATGTTCCTCGTAAAGTTAGTCGCTCTAAGATTCCAAGCAGATATAAACATTCAGCGGCTGTTAAAAAGTTTTTAAATAAGAAAAAGATAGCTTTTCGTAAATATAAAGACAATGCTACTGAGGAATCCTTGCAACGCTATAAGCAGATTGCTAGATTATGCAAAATGGAAATTAAAAAAGAATCTTTGCTGAGAGAATCGAAGTTTTTGAAACAGCCAAATTCTAAAAAGTTTTTCAAGTTTGTCAATAGTTCACTTTCGTCTAGAGATAGTATATCTATGTTGGTTGATAATCAAACTCAAATTACTGAACACCATGATATGTCAAATGTATTTGCTAAACAGTTTTCGTCAGTATTTGTTACGGATGATAATACTATGCCCAATATTCCTGAGGTGTTAGTTGATGATGATGATATTCGACTGCTGGAAAATTTTGTTATTACGAGAAAACATGTGGAGGACGCTATTAAAAAAGTCAAAACCAACTCCAGTGGGGGCCGGATGGTTTACCTGCCATTTTTCTCAAAAGATTTTCAACTCTCCTATGCATTCCCCTCCAATTAATTTTTCAAAAATCTTTTAACGATGGTGAAATTCCTGTAGATTGGAAAACTGCCAAAGTCGTTCCCATTTACAAAGGGAAAGGAAGTAAATCAGTTGCTGTAAACTATCGCCCTGTCAGTTTAACCTGTATCTGTTGCAAATTGATGGAACATATACTTCGTGGTGTTTTGTATCAATACTTTGACGTTACTCGTATTTTGTCGGATGTTCAACACGGGTTTAGGTCGGGCAGGTCCACCCAGACACAGCTTTTACACTGTCTTAGGGATTGGGTGGTGGAAATTGATAGAAAAGTACCAGTGGATGCAGTGTACATCGATATTAGTAAGGCGTTCGATACGGTTAGTCACTCAAAGTTGATTTTCAAATTGAAAAAGTACAAGATTCCTACTAAATTTATTAATTGGATCAAATCCTTTTTGTCAAACCGGTCTCAAGTAGTGACAGTGGGGGGTATTGATTCACAACCGGCACAAGTATTGAGTGGAGTCCCACAAGGTAGTGTTTTGGGTCCCTTACTGTTTCTGGTGTATATAAACGATGTTGTAAATCGGGTTGAGTTTAGCAAAATCCAGATATATGCTGACGATACTAAGCTGTATCTCCCCTGTAAGACTGCTGCTGACTATGAGAAGTTTCTTTAAAGATATAGATGGTGTTTTTAGGTGGGCAAAGGAAAATCAGTTAAAAGTCGCTCTGGAAAAATGTGTAATGATGCATTTTGGTTTCAATAATCCTGGTCGAAACTATGAAATTAATAATGTTGGTATCCCCTGCGTAGGCAGTATTCGAGATCTAGGTGTCATCTTTGATAATAAGCTTACGTTTTCTGAGCAGTGTGAAAAAGTCCATGTTACTGCATCGACTCGTGCAAACATAATTTTTAAGAGTTTTAGTTCTCGGGATTGGGCTTTTTTGTTGGCTATGTTTGTAACGTATGTCAGACCTCTCCTCGAGTATAATTCCTCTGTTTGGAGTCCTTACACTAAAAAGGATTTGATCGAAAATGTCCAAAAGCGGTATACGAAAAGAATTCCCGGTTTAAGAAATAAATCGTACTACGAAAGACTGCGAACTTTAGGTCTTGAAACGTTGGAATCACGCCGTATTAAAGCTGACCTCTGTCAATGCTATCGTTTAGTGAATGGACTTGATAAAGTTGACCTTACGGATTATGTTATGTTTAGGGGTGACTTGGGTTTACGGGGTCATAATCTTATGTTGCAGGCAGCTCCATGTCGTAGAAACGAGAAAAAGCATTTTTTCGGTAACAGGGTTGTTAATGTCTGGAATTCTCTCCCTAGAGAAACCGTAAATGCTACTAGTTTGCAATCCTTTAAACAAAAATTGAAAGATACAGATATATCGGTGTTTTGTAAGGTTTTTAAGGCTGACTGACTGAGTTTTATTCTGTTTTATGCAGTTTTGTTAATATTATGCACGTATATATGTTTTCTCAATAACGTTCACGTTTTATATTGAGGCGCACGTAAGTAATTGTCTGTACAATTCTGTGTTGTCCTATTCAGTAAACCTTTTTATTATTGTACATAAATTTTTGTGACTTACTGAATAAACTGTTTGTTTGTTTGTTTGTTTTTGTTTTGTTAGAAATACACGTTTTTAACAGTTTGATGGACTTTCTGGCATAATATTGACCTTATTTTAGACTTAGAAACAGTTGCCAATCGAGTTTTCGAGTTTAAATTTTAATAAATGTGTGGGGGTGGGGGGGGTGGGGGATCCCCCTCCCTAGTACCCAAGTTTTTTAGCTAAAAATACTCCTTTTTCGATGTGCAGTATATACATTGAAGAGACCACCCCCACGGAGAGGCCAGACCACCCTCCCCCTCCCCTCCCCGACCTGAACTCCTCTCCCCCCCCCAAGCCGAGCTCAAATCCCCCTCCTCCATAGTTTCCTTTGGGGGGTTTCCCCCCCAAAATTTTCGACCAAATTTACCCCCCCCCCCAGATTTTTTGACTTACCCTTCCCCAACGTTTGGCTACCCCCCCCCCCCGAACCCCCCAACGATTTTTGGACCCAAAAAGCTAGCTAAAGTTGATCGAAAAATGGTCATTTTTTTAAAAAGTTTTCTAAAATTTTGACCTAGAATTGCTTTAAAATGGTGCAAAAACGCCTAAAACGTTAATAACAAGCCTTGTGTTGATGAAAAAGGGCTAAATTACTGAAAATTTTTTATTTTTTGGCCATTTTTCGAAATTTCTGAGGTCCGAATTCTGGGGGGGGGATTGGGGGGTACCCTCCCATCACATTTCGGAGGTCGGCCAAGATTTACCCCCCCCCCCCCCAGACCCAAAGTTCCAGGGAAACTATGCCCTCCTCTCCTCCCCCCTAAAATTGGGTCCAAACCAAGTAGAAAATGCAAAATTTTTGAAAATTTTTTGGCAATTTCTGGAAACTTTGAAAAAATGCGAAGAAATGGCTATAAATCGGCTATAAACTGCTAAAGCTGTTCATATGTAGCAATTAAAAGGTAATATACGCAATTGTAAATCACAATCTGGGCTAACTTAGGCATATTTTAGCACGAATTTGTCAATTTTCAAGCACTATTTTCCATACGAAGACTATTGACAGTAGATTTTGAGTACATTTGGTTTAATGTACTGTACATCGAAAAAGGAGCATTTTTAGCTAAAAAAACTTGGGAACAGTTTAGCGGGTCCTCCCATAGTTTCCCTGGAAATTTTGGTTGGGGGGGGGGTAAACTTCGGAAATTTGGTGGTCGACCCCCGAAATGTGATGGGGAGTACCCCCCCGAACCCCCCCCCCAAAATTCGGACCTCAGAAAATTTAAAAAATGGCCAAAAAATGCAAAATTTTCTGTAATTTAGCCCTTTTTTCATCAAAATAAGGCTTGTTCTTAACGTTTTAGGCGTTTTTGCACCGTTTTAAAGCGAGTTTAGGCCAATATTTTAGAACAAGTTTTCAATAAATGACCATTTTTCGACCAAATTTAGCTAACTTTTTGGGTCCGAACATCGTTGGGGGGGGGGGGGGGGGGGGGGGGTAGCCAAAAGTGGGGGGAGGGATAGTCCAAAAATCTGGGCGGGGGTAAATTTGGTCGAAAATTTGGGGGGGGGATACCCCCCCCCACCCCCCCCCCCCCCACTAAGGAAACTATGGGGCCTCCCCCCCCCCCCCAAATTGGGACCTTCTACTCCCCCCAACCCCAACAGGGTTGTATATAACCCTATGACCCTCACCTCCTTCCCCCAAAATCGCTAATCTAGGTAGTGGATTTTGGCTATTTTTACCCGACTCCCCCCCACACTCCGTCGGAACCCCCCCCCTCCAGATTTTTTGCCCAGCCACACCTATGGTTTAAAACCCCTGTCTAATCAATGTCAGAATTACTTCATGGTTGAATGTTTTTTGGCATTAGCAATGGCTGAAAATGCGATTTTTGGCTAAATAATAATGAACCTTAATATAAAATTCGACTTCAGTTTCAGCAAATCATAAATATCAACAAGAAAACTTCAGCTAACAGGAACAGGCCCTCGACCTCTAAGGGAGGGGCCCGGGCCTCCCCCCCCTGGATCCGCCACTGGCGTGTTAAAGGGCCCTAAGCCTAAACCTTAAACTGAGTACAAATTTTTGTCTGGAACTGGAAGCGTTTATTATATATTGCGAGATATACACGTTTTTAACTGTGTTATGGACTTTCTGACTCAATATTGATCTTATCTTGGACTTGGAAACATGGCAATCAAGTTTTCGAGTTTAACCACTGTCTAATGATAAAATTACTTCATGGTTGGACGTTTTTAGCATTAGAAACGGCTGAAAATGCAATTTTTGGCATAAAAATACATATAAAAACTTTTGCGGGAGGGTTGGGGGGGTCTCCAGAGGGGAGGCTTCAAAAAACTGGAGGGGGGCCTCCCCCAACCTAAATCGTAAACCAATGCTGCCACCCTCTAGATCCGCCCCATTACTATTTGCAAGTTTTTTCCGTTCAAACTACTATATCATAGGGGTCGCGGCAGCGACCCCTATAATCATAGGTGTGTTAGGGGGGGGGGTGGGGGGGGACCCCTCCCCCCAAAGGGAGGGGTCGCCAACCCCCCCCCTAAAAATTTTTTCCTCCCCCTCCCCCCAAATCGATATTTTCAGACCCCTCCCCCAGGGTTGGGAGTCTCGGTCTCGGTCTCGGTCTCGCCCAAAAGCCGAGACTTGGCCAGTCTCGGTCTCGGTCTCGCTCACCCAAAAGTCTCGGTCTCGGACCGAGACCGGAAATTTTTTGAAAACATCTAATTTCGGCGAAAATTTTAAATAAATGTTATGAAAATTAACTAACGAGGTGCGGGAACCGTATGTTTATATGTTAAAGCCCCTAATATTAGATCTAAGCCTTAAAAACTGGAAGAAATTAAGTTTAAGCTAAAAATTGCTAGTCTCGGTCTCGGTCTCGCCCAAAAGCCGAGACTTGGCTAGTCTCGGTCTCGGTCTCGGTACCCTGGTCTCGGTCTCGTTCTCGGTCTCGGTCTCGGTGAAATCTCGGTCTCGCCCAACCCTGCCCTCCCCCCTAAAAATTTTCAAACCCCTACCTAAATTTTTGAAAATTTTTAGCTAAAAATTCGAAATTTTTCCGAAAAATTCCAAAAATTAGCGAAAAATTGCTAGAATTCGCTTAATTAAGCTAAAAATCGTTAAAAATAGCTGTAAATTGAGAAAATTTTTCATTTTTTTAACGAAAAACCGACTTTTTTTGAAATTTTTCGCCGACCCCCCCCTAGAAAATTTTTCTTACCCCTCCCCCCAAATCGACTTTTCGCGACCCCCCTCCCCCTTTTTTTCGCCAAACCCCCTCCCTACTTTTTTCTGAACCCCCACCCCCACTTTTTTCGCCAGCCACACCTATGCCTATAATATGTGTGAAAGTGGCTGGAGACAGTGTAAAATAAGCTGCGCAGAAGCTGCGCAAAATTCTGTGCAGATCCTGCGCAGATTTCATGCGCAAATTGTAGATCACATCGAGTTTAGTATGTCCGGGAAGTTTCAGCACCGTGTCACTTACAATTAAAAAGTTGCTCCCCGGACCGGTTATGAAAGTGATGTTTTTTTTATTTTTTCCGGTTTCTCCTATTTGATGCTTGTATTGTACATAATGTTCGCCGCTTTCACGTGATCTGCAGCGGTTGACCAACCTAACGGGCTATAGATTCTAGTAGTACCCTGTAAAGAATTTAAGAATCACGATTTTTTTGCGCCGCAGCTGCGCCACAGCGCCGCAGTGTCGCCGCAAAGTCGGCTCATAGCGAAAAGTGACCATTTTTGTGGTCGTCGCTCAGGTCGAACGCTACGAGTTGGAGTTGATTTCTTTTTATATTCAGAAATTACATATTTTGAACTAACTAACGGTCGAGGTTGCATTTCTCTATCGCTTCCCTGTCGACCGCAGTGGCCCATCAAAAATGCCGAAAATTCGAAAAATGAAAAATCGAAATTTCTCGCTATCTGTTCAGCTTTGAAAGCTCATATCTACAGTGGTTCTCTGGTACGGAAAATCGATTCCGCAGTCAGTTTTACCGTCAGACCTACCCATCTTGCTGGGCTGGTTCCACTTTGCCGTCGGGAGGGTCAAGTCGGAAACCGCTTCCTGGAGGTCCATAGTAGGCTCTACCTGGCCTCTCAAAACTTTGTCTATAGGGGTTTTCTGGTGTGCCCAGCTCACTCCCGGTATCCGTTTTGCCGTCAGACCCACTCATCTTGCTGGGCTGGTTCGATTTTGCCGTCGGGAGGGTCAAGTCGGAAACCGCTTGGGGGTCATTTGGTCAAAATAACGTTTTTCAAAAGTGGTCAAATTTGGTATCAAATGAAAGCCCTAAGTGAGCTGAGCAACTTTTGTCATAGAACTGCATAAACCCAAAGTGGCTGTAGAGTGCTGTGGTGAAGTGGGGACATGGCCATTTTGGGTCAAAACTAAAATTTTTCAAAAGTGGTCAAATTTGGTATCAAATGAAAGCCCTAAGTGAGCTGAGCAACTTTTGTCATAGAACTGCATACCCAAAGTGGCTGTAGAGTGCTGTGGTGGGGTGGGATGGGGACTTGGCCATTTTGGGTCAAAAATAAAATTTTTCAAAAGTGGTCAAATTTGGTATCAAATGAAAGCCCTAAGTGAGCTGAGCAACTTTTGTCATAGAACAGCGTACCCAAAGTGGCTGTAGAGTGCTGAGGTGGGGTGGGGTGGGGACTCAGGCGATTTTGGGTCAAAAATAAAATTATTCAAAAGTGGTCAAATTTGGTATCAAATGAAAGCCGTAAGTGAGCTGAGCAACTTTTGACATGGAACCATCCACCAAAAGGTGCTGTGTCGGATTTATGCCTTTCTCAACCGGAATTTATAGGATAGACATAGGCCCAGGCCCAACACACATATTATCCCTTTTGTGCGGAGCATTTCTGTTACTTGTATATATATATATATATATATATATATATATATATATATATATCATAGGGGTCGCGTGTGTGAAAAGTGGCTGGAGACAGTGTAAAATAAGCTGCGCAAAATCCTGCGCAGATCCTGCGCAGATTGTAGAGCACATCGAGTTTAGTATGTCTGTGAAGTTTCAGCCCCGTATCACTTACCGTTAAAAAGTTGCGCCCCGGACCGGTTATGGCGGCGATGTTTTTTTTTTCCGGTTTCTCCTATTTGATGGTTGTATTGTACATAATGTTCGCCGCTTTCACGTGATCTGCAGCGGTGGGCCAACCTAAAGGGCTATGGGGTCTAGTAGTACCCTCTAAAGAATTTAAGAATCACAACTTTTTTGCGCCGCAGCTGCGCCACAGCGCCGCAGTGGCGCCGCAAAGTCGGCTCATAGCGAAAAGTGATCATTTTTGTGGTCGTCGCTCAGGTCGAACGTTACGAGCTGGAGCTGATTTCTTTTTATATTCAGAAATTACATATATTGAACTAACTAACGGTCCAGGTTGCGTTTCTCTATCACTTCCCTAGCGACCACAGTGGCCCGTCAAAGATGGCGAAAATTCGAAAAATGAAAAATCGAAATTTCTCGCTATCTATTTAACTTTGAACGCTCAAATCTTCCATACAATGGTTTTCAGGCACGGGGAATCGATTCCCGCAGTCAGTTTTACCGTCAGACCCACCCATCTTGCTGGGCTGGTTCCACTTTGCCGTCGGGAGGGTCAAGTCGGAAACCGCTTCCTGGAGGTCCATAGTAGGCTTTACCTGGCCTCTCAAAACTTTGTCTATAGGGGTTTTCTGGTGCGCCCAGCTCATTCCCGGTGTCCTTTTTGCCGTAGGACTCATCCATCTTGCTGTGCTGGTTCCACTTTGCCGTCTGGAGGGTCATGTCGGAAACCGCTTCCTGGAGGTCCATAGTAGGCTCTACCTGGCCTCTCAAAACTTTGTCTATAGGGGTTTTCTGGTGTGCCCAGCTCATTCCCGGTATCCGTTTTGCCGTCCGACGTACCTATTTTGCTGGGCTGGTTCCACTTTGCCGTTTGAAGGGTCAGTCGGGTGGGGGTCAAGTGGTCGAAAATAAAATTTTTCAAAAGTGGTCAAATTTGGTACCAAATGAAAGCCCTAAGCGAGCTGAGCAACTTTTGTCATAGAACTGCATGCTCAAAGTGGCTGTAGAGTGCTGTGGTGGGGTGGGGTGGGGGACTTAGGCGATTTTCGGTCAAAAGTAAAATTTTTCAAAAGTAATCAATTTTGGTATCAAATGAAAGCCCAAAGTGAGCTGAGCAACTTTTGTCATAGAACTGCGTACCCAAAGTGGCTGTAGAGTGTGTGGGGGGGGGGGGGGTTAGGGTTTTGAAAAGAGTAGGTAAGGGAGGGTGGGGGGGGGGGGGGGGTGGTAAATATACAAGAATAAAAATGCTCCGATGGAGCATGAAAAATGCAATATGGGTGACACTGGGTTGTAAATAGACAGAGGACTAGGTTTTAAAACGTTAATATGGGAGGGGTAGGTTGTAAATGCCAGGAGGACTAGGTTAAAAGCGCACTAATATGGACCAGCTTCGCTGAACAACCCATATTCGCGAAAACTGTCCAGAGTTTCTATTGGCTGCTGCTTGCGGTTGATATTGGCAGTTCTTCGAAAAATTGTACGATTTGTCAACACGGCCTGCAAGTATATTTGGTCGTGCTCCTTTATTATACAACTTAATAATACACGTACATAATGCCTACTGCTTTTCGCATCAACTTAATACAAGATTCTGCACTGACGCTGCAGAAAAAACACCTTGAACACCTTTCTACCCCAGAACTGCATTGTTTATTTGGAATAAGCTTTAATATTTCAAAATCGTCCCGCTTGCTTTGAAAGTTGAAGAATGCAGATCTTACTCGTATGTCATGTGGAGTGGAGCATGAGTGACCGCGAATATGGGTTGTTCAGCGAAGCTGGTCCATATTAGTGCGCTTTTAACCTAGTCCTCCTGGCATTTACAACCTACCCCTCCCATATTAACGTTTTAAAACCTAGTCCTCTGTCTATTTACAACCCAGTGTCACCCATATTGCATTTTTCATGCTCCATCGGAGCATTTTTATTCTTGTCCTATTTCGTTTTTAAGGTTCTCAGTAAAACTTAAGCAAAAATGTTAAAGCTTTATGAAAGAAACTTTAAAAAATTTCCTCAATAATTACGTAATATATAGTCAACCAAGTCATAGAACAAAGAAGCTTGAAAAGTACCAATTTCTCCATTTTTGTTGATTTTGGCAAAAAACCCTCGTCCACTACAAATAAGAATATTTTATAAAGTTGCAGAAAGTTATCTGTACTTTGTTAACAGTGTAGAAGTGTAAAAATTCCGCCAATCATTAATCGTCAACCGAAAGTACAGAACAAAGAAACTTGAAAAGTTCCAATTTCTTCCTTTTTCTCTATTTTGACAGAAATCCAACATCCAGTACCCATGGCTGCAATAGTTTTAGTTACTGTATATAGCATATAGCACCCTACTGCAGCGCAACCAAATGCAAACTTTACTGTCGGTGAAGGAAACTCATAAAACACGATTTGCAATGCTCTTCCGTACTTGTATACAAAATTTCGGACGATTGCAACTTACCTGTAGCTAGTTATATATAGGCCGTGCTGTACTTCAGCAGCACTCTACTGCAGCGCAACCAGATGCAAACTTTACTGTCGGTGAAGGAAACTCATAAAACACGATTTGCAATGCTCTTCCGTACTTGTATACAAAATTTCGGACGATTGCAACTTACCTGTAGCTAGTTATAGGCCGTGCTGTACTTCAGCAGCACTCTACTGCAGCGCAACCAGATGCAAACTTTACTGTCGGTGAAGGAAACTCATACGGCACGATTTGCAATGCTCTTCCGTACTTGTATACAAAATTTCGGACGATTGCAACTTACCTGTAGCTAGTTATAGGCCGTGCTGTACTTCAGCAGCACTCTACTGCAGCGCAACCAGATGCAAACGTTACTGTCGGTGAAGGAAACTCATACGGCACGATTTGCAATGCTCTGCCGGACGTGTGTGCAAAATTTTGGACGATTGCAACTCATCTGTAGCTAGTTATAGGCGGTGCTGTACTTCAGCAGCACTCTACTGCAGCGCAACCAGATGCAAACGTTACTGTCGGTGAAGGAAACTCATACGGCACGATTTGCAATGCTCTGCCGGACGTGTGTGCAAAATTTTGGACGATTGCAACTCATCTGTAGCTAGTTATAGGCGGTGCTGTACTTCAGCAGCACTCTACTGCAGCGCAACCAGATGCAAACTTTACTGCCAGTGAGGGAAACTCATACGGCAAGATTTGCAATGCTCTGCCGCACTTGTGTGCAAAATTTCGGACGATTGCAACTCATCTGTAGTTAGTTATAGGCCGTGCTGTGCTTCCGCAGCACTCCACTGCAGCGCAACCACATAGCAACATCGTAATAAGTATACGAAATGCATCTATAATAGTTTGTCATGTCCTAAACTATCTGTATGCCGAATTTCAAATACCAGTGACGAATGAATAACTTGTTATCGACGGTGCTGTGTTTGGGGCAGCACATACAGCACGGTGGAAGCTAGAGAGTGTACCAACTAACATAGCTACAGTTCCCCCTTACTACAGACATGATTTTCGCCAAGTTTCATATGTTCAGCCGTTTACAGTAAGTCTACAGACAGCGTGCTATGGTTGCTGCATAGCAGTACAGCACGATGGCAGCACCGCACAGCGCTGCGACTATGCTCATCGTGTTCAGCGACCCCGATAACCCTTATATGCGTCCCACTATATGGCCCAAAACAGCATATTTAGGCCTGTTTTTGACTATTTTCTATGGAGTTGGGACTTAGAAATTTTCGGAAAATGGCTATTTGGCCGGACCAACTTTGGGCCGGCCGCCAGAACGATTCTGGCCAGATATCAAAAATCGCCCTCGTTAGGACATATAAACCCTTCCGTAGATCCTTATGCAACAAACCGCGTCTCTCTAGCGTCTTCCCTGAGTTCTGTAGCTTTGACAAAAAATTGGCCATTTTTGGCCATTTTAGCGCCAAGACCACTTTTGGCCGGCCGTACAGGTGGCTGGCCGGGCCGGGCAGCGAAAAAATATCAAAAAGGTTCACTTTCGGGGTATATACGTTCAGAAAAACCAAACTTCACCTGCTGAAAATGCCCAGATCGTTCTAACACTGCGACAGAAAATTGCATTTTTCCAAGCGTGACTTACACAAAAAAAAAAAAACAAACGGACCTAACTTGCCCGGAAGCGAAAATTTTCAAAGTTGGAAATTTTGACCAAAACTTTTTTGCGACTTGTAGTACTCGTCGTGTAGATTCCAACGATACCAAAATTGTCCAGTTTCGTTGAGTATTTAGCTGGCACGGAGCTCGAACGGGTCTCCAAGGGCCGCACTGAGCCTTTTACACCCATATTATAGGGGAGCGCTCTCGCGCTCCCCTATAATATTTTTCAGAGCCCCCCTTTTCGGCAAGCTCCCACCCACTTTTTGGGGGTCGCCCAATGCCTATTGCATTGTTCAAGCTCCTTATCTGAATTAACGCACTGCTGGAAAGGGAACCTTTAAAATGACAGAAGGACAAGAAATAAAAATGCTCCTCCGAGCATGAAAAAGTAATATGGGTGGTGGTGAGGTTGTAAATCAAGAGAAGACTAGTCTTAAAAATGCTTAATATGGGGGCTAGGTTCAAAAAAGAAGAGGACTAGGTTGTGAGCGAATTAATATGGGCACAGCTTCGCCGAACAACCCATAGCGGGATTTCACGCTTCACCATGGCGATTTTCATATATATATACAATGATTATTGTCAGTCAACAATCACAGTTCCAACAGTTAAGCAATCGCTGCAAGTTGCTTGCATAGAAAGTTATATTAGGTACGTAGGTCAGACACTAAGTCTGGCCTCAGATACGGCAGGCCCCCCGCATTCTACATATGTAGGTACCAGTGTTCAGATTTAGTTACGGTGCGTAAACTTTGATAAACGAGTTATAATGGAAGCAAGCCTTTCTTTTGATAAACTCTTAATATTTACTGTGCATTTTAAGTAACCATCCATATATATATATATATATAAGAAAAGTCTACAATATTTCAACTATAATTTCAGGACTCTCTCCGACGATCTTCTATTTCTATTCAACCGCTAGCTTTACAATCATAGCCTTGGTTTTTTCCTCGTTGCTTGCTATAGTCCAACACAACCCAATTACTATATAGTTCACGTATATATACCTACGTACCTACTTACTTAGGGTTTACTTAGGGGCGGGACAGTCGATCCATTTGCATGGTTCAACTCCAGCAGGATATGATCATCCCACTGTGATGCCTCTGGTTTGATGCTTTGCGTCCCGATATTCAGGGCTATCCGTTTTCAGGTCCACAAGGTATCATTGGCATCAGTCAGTCGGCCCGGAGGGTTTACACGCAACTCAGTTTGCATACATACATTACATACATTTACAAAACAATAGTTACAATGCAAAACACGACAATTGTACAATAGCCACGACACCACTAACAACGACTACGATACACTACAAAGGCTGAAAGAGCTATTTGTTGAGTATTACTCCACAAACAGTTTCTAGGGTACTTGTGGATACCCCAGAAGTACCGGAATAACTAAAAGAGCCCTACCAAGCTCTACAAAAACTGCTCGGGTATGCACCCTGTCTCTGGTTGCCACAGTGCGTCCACTCTTGAGTCCCTGCAAATGGAAGCAGGGATAATGCCACTCAAACTCCGGATACGAAATCGTACGAAAAGAACAAGCGCCAGCCAGAAAACAGCCACCAGTTCCGGACAATCCAACCG
>JASAND010003680.1:0-62583 GCA_030248195.1 Trissonchulus latispiculum
GTGATTGTAGCTTTAATGTATTCATTATTTTAAATTTAGTGAAGGTCTCCGGAAAATCAGAATTATCCAAGACAGCTCTCCTAATCAGTACATGGTGTTGCTGAATTTTAGAACTCAGGTAGTCCCACACGTTTCTTGAAAGTACATTTGCAAGTATTATCACGAAGTTTCTTTTGCTCTTTGGATGTATACACGACGACCATGTAGATACCATTCCTAAAGCTTGAAAAATTTGTTTTGCTAAATTTTCTTATCACAGGAGGCACGAACTATAGGCAAATTTGAAAAAAGAAAGCGAAACAATATAGCCTTGGAAGTTTTTCGAAAAGTTTTGTCTCGTATGCCCTCGAAATTTCCATGAGATTTTACGTGATTGAACTTTTGTATTATTATTTTGTCTTCAAAATTCTCAAAAATAACTAGCTTTTGAATGATTTGATGATATTTCAACAGGAAGGGAGGGGGATTTGCAGCATTGGGGTTGTCCAGTATTTGCAGAATGGGGAGTTGTCCAGTGTGTAAGACTCGCAACTTAGCATTGCTTAAGATTTTCTATGCCATTTATTCCATTTTGTACAGTTCATTTTGTTGTAGGCTGCAGCTGATGAATTCTATAAAATGTACAACGGAGTAACCTTTAACAGCATTGAGCCTGACGTTTGTCAGCTTGCCTATGTTGCTGACGTGGAAACTGTTAAAGCTTCCGACGTACGTTGTTCTTTAATCAGTGTTTTTTAAGAGATTTTCCTAGGGGCGGGAGTTTTTTTGCAGTAAATATGTGTTTTGCATGGAGAAATGTTAAGGCTAAAAATAGACATTTTTGCATAAGAATTCCCGGCGAGGACGGAACATTTTTAAAATTTGCCTATATATAGTTTGCAAAAAATTTGGACACTAAAAAATTCTGGGGTCGGGGGAAGCCAAGCAAAATTTTCTTCCCTCTGTATATATGTTGGACAAAGCACTGTGCTTTATGTTTGGTTTTTAAATTCACGTTTACATACAGTCAGTACGACAAACCGGACATCTATGATGCCCGGATTTATGATCATTGGATCGATTGCCGAAGTCAAGAAGAACATACAGTCAGTTTTATTGGTGTTTGATACAAGTATGGTTTTAATTTGATATAAGCAGTTTGCAGTGGAACGCAAGTACAGTGGATTTATCGCGCTATATATTTGTTTACAGCGCAGCGCGGGCGTACTTTGCTGAAGCTGTCGAAATTCAGTGAGTTTGACGACTGGCGAAGTGTTTTGCGAAAAGTTGAGCTTTTTCGTGAAAATGCTCAGCGTATGTTTTGAAATCGCATTTTGCGCAAACTAGGTAAAAAATCTGCACAGTAGCGTATACCTTTTTTTACCTTTTTTTGATTAATTTAAGGGCGGTTCTCTTCCTGTTGAAGGCCACACTGAATTGCCAGTCTGTCCTGTCTGTCTGGAGCGCATGGTATGCTGCCTTTCAACATGTTTTATATTTTACTTTCACTTATTTTATATTTATGAGGAATTGGTTATATAATATATAATTATTGTATAAATGTGTGTGGGTCCTCTCACCTCAATCGTCGTACTAGAGGAAAGGCAGGATGATAGGGAGCAGGTGTGGGGGTAGAAATTAAGATTGTTTTCCTCCAAGTAAAAGTGAGCGAATGAAGAGAAAGGGTGTTTAGGGATCCCATTCTACATTGTAAGAATCCAGAGCTGAAGTATAGACGACCTTCCATTCTAATCCTTTTCTTTTCAATGTTTAATTGTTTAACCACGTTTAATGTTCATGTTTTAGGACGAGTCAGTTGATGGCATTTTGACGATTCTTTGTAATCATTCCTTTCACAGCAATTGTCTGTCTCAGTGGGGTGACAGTAGGTAAGAGTTATTAGGATGATATTTCAGTTTTCACAGTAATATATTGTCCTTGGTCGGTCTTGAACTTCTATACAAGCTACTGCCATACGCTGCTTTGCTCTAGAGCGCAGCCAGCGGTTGGCGTCTTGTGATTATGTAAATTTGTGTTCTTTGCATTCTCGATTGTTCGAATACGTTTGCAGCAAAATGTTGCAAGGGTTTCTCTGAGTCCCCTCTTTGTGTCGTGAGTCGTGATGGTCGAGTGATTAATGCCGATTTCGTAGCCCAGCAGCGTACATCGACGCGGATGCGTATATAAGCGTCTGCAAACGTTTGTGAACGTGAATTAATACTGCTAAAGCAGCATGTTACAGGCAGACGCGTTGACACTGGTCGACTTGCGGCATTGTTGTCCACGACTATGAAGGCATCTTAGGGCGTCCTACTTCGCATTCGAGATTTGAATCCCTGACGCCATAGAGCTTCCACTGACGTACTTGCATGTCGGGATTAAGCTCATGTCAGTTCGGCGTGAGCTTAAGAACTCCCGGCTGTCCATCGTAATTGGACGGTAAATTTGTAGCACTTTTGCCGGAAGGCAGTAGCAGGAAACTGTGTATGCAGAGTTGGCAATGGACACATTTTTCAATGACCGCGACCGCCCCGCGCCCGCACCTTTGGTGACCGCGACCGCCCGCGACCACGCCCGCAGCCCGCATGAAATTTGTTTGACCGCAATGACCACCGTGTTAAAAGTTCACTTTGAACAAATTTCAAGTGAAATTTAACTGAAATAAGCAAAATTCTGATTCTTGTACAACATTGGCACACGCTCAATGGATAACGACTAATCTGAATTATATCGATCTACTTTTGGTTAGCTATAAGTTTAATGAAAAAGGGTAAAAGAGAACTAACAATTTTTGAAAAATAAAATATCGCCAAATTTCGACAGCTCGAATAAGCGCAAGGGCTGTCAAGTGCATATACCAATTATCTAGTATTGAACTAAAAATGACAAATTTTGTAAATTGCTACATTAGATTGTTTTATCGCAGATTTTATGGTTATATAGCTAAAAGCGGTTACAAAAATAGCCCTCGGCTGTCCGGAATTTGATTTAATTGAGCTAATTTTCAGGAATTAAGTATATACGTATACGTATATAGCGTTTATGTTTTGGAAAATTAAGAGTCCAAATTTAAAAATTCTGACGAAAGTTTTCTTTTAACATTAAAAGAGTTTGAAAGAGAATCAGTGAAATTTCAGCTCTCAGCAAGGTTTTTTTGTAGCCTGAATTAGACTATTTTTTAACCTTTCGGTCATTCCTGAAATATATTACAAAAGTTATTTCTGTAAGCTCAAAGTATTAGTTGTTTAAAACAGTTAAGACACCCAACTCAAACTCGGCTGGATTGATTTCATTACAACCAATATAAATATAAGTTTTAAGCTTTTAGTTGAGTAAACTGCAGCATTTCAAAATTCATTGCACGGCTATATTCAGGAAAGGGATATAAATAAAACTACTTTTAGTTAGAAAACAGTGCAACTGTTTGGATAATGAAGCAGTTAAAGAAATTATTTTTGTCAGGAACGGGCATTTAAATTTTAAAATAAAAATTAGTATAAAAATGCCTATAAACAGGCCTTAGAAGGCAAATTAAAAGAAAATTTGCGGTCGTTGCGGTCACAAAATTGTGTCCACGCCCGCATGGGCCCGCGGGTACCCGCGGTTAACCACGCCCGCAGCCAACTCTGTGTGTATGGCGTAATGCCGTGATGATTCGCACTCCATTGCGTGGATGCAGTCATCGTTTGAGGTGACGACACTCCTGTCTCTTCGGTTGTGTATCCATGTGCCGGCACGGCACCTCGTGTCCTGGAAGCCAGGGTATTTTTAGCGATTTTCCCTAGGAATATGATTTTTGTGTTTGGGCAGAGGATGGTTATATGCAACACTGAGCCAAAAATTGGTATTCTGGTGTCTTTTGCATGGAGAAACGCTAAACATTCTCGAAAATGCTTGGGTTTAGGCTAAAATGGACATTCGATAAAAATGTCAGGCGTAGCCGGAAAAGTTTTGAATAGTTGCCTGTTTTGGCAAAAATTTGGGCACCCTAAAAATCCGTGGAGTAATCAAGAATCCCGGAGGGGACGATTTCTAGGGGAAACGTAAATTTCTAGGGGATTTCCGTCCCCCGTTGTAAAAATAGCCTGGAAGCAGGGATCTGGAAATATTCTTTAATCTTTTAACTTATCCTACCCCCTACCTCAGGACCTCTTGCGGTTTCTGTATGTGCGGAAAAATTTGCGTTATTCTGTTATCGTCATAAATCAGTTTGATTGGATTACAATCAATCATTTTTGTATTCTGTCTCAGTGCGGCACCGTATGCACTGTAGTAAGTTGTTTATGTTGTGAAAGCACCGGCTTACTGTATGTACGTTACGTATGTGGTTTATTGCACTGTTTGCACTGCACTGTGTACTGTTCAGTGGTCTATGATTATCAATAGTTCACTTTTTTATAAAAATCTGATGCACACATTTGTTCCTTAGAGTGCTTTTCTCTTTTGTAATTTATACGGAATTGCCTTTCAGCAAATTATATCACTTTAATTGTTCCTTGTTTCCGCTATTGTAATTTTTACTGTCACTTAGCGTTTTACCAAACAGTTATTATTGAATAAGTACCTCCGTATTTAGGCTGCAATAATTTTGACTTATTTAGTGAAACCTATACATTTTCTTATTGCTTGCAGAAGGATTTGCTTTTGCGCTTGCTTTTTTAATTAATAATTTTTTCATTGTTTCAGTTGTCCGGTTTGTAGATACTGTCAAACGCCGGAGTTAACGCCGGATCATCGTTGTCAACAGTGCGGAAGGCAGGAGGTTTGTGTGCTGTTACACTTGCTGCGTGAACACTGGTTGGTTTTGGTTAGAAGTTTGTTTCACAATAGCAGGAGTTAGTGTGCGCAGCACTACCTGAAGGGGATATAGTCGGGATCTGTGTTCTGGCGTAATGCCTCCCCTTTCACAGAAGTAGTCAACATTTGAGTTGTCTGTCACTCACGGCTTCCGGCTGAGAATCTGGATATAATCACCGGAACCCTATAACCTTCTGTAGATTACTGTTCTCTTCGGGGGTCACTTCACCTTTTTTGCCTTAGCTGGAATAGGTTGATACTCTGTTAACTTTTTGTAGAAAAATGGAGTTATCTTATGTAGGTGTCGTTTTTCTTTATTTGTTGTTATTTTAGGATCTCTGGATTTGCCTTATCTGTGGTAACTTGGGTTGTGGTCGCTATGAGCAGGCTCATGCGTTTCAGTTAGTACAACTCTCATGTTTGGATATTAATTCTAAAATTTGATATATCTTAGTTTGCTTGTGTTTTTCTTGTTTATGTATTGTATGGAAAGGGGCCAATATCAGCAGTTTGCTGTATCAAATCGTATAAACTGTTTTACTGCTCAGCGTGTTAGTTCATTTTAATATGTTACTGTTACTGTTGTTTTTATAGACACTTTCAAGAAACCAATCATACATACAGTCTACAGGTTGGAAGCCAGCGGGTCTGGGATTATGCGGGTGATAATTATGTACATAGATTGATACAGAATAAAACTGATGGAAAGTTGGTGGCCTATGAAGAGGCTTTTGCCGATCCTACAGATGTACGTATGCTTTGATTTTAGGTGTACAGTGCATCATGTAGAGCATTGGATGGCAGGCTTTGGCAAGGACTTGGTTGAAATCTTAAAGTTGTTCAGTCTGAGTAGTTACGTCAAAGTTCAGTGAATATGATTTTGTGTCCTGAGCTCCTGAAGACATTAGATTCTTGGACTTCTCGAGTGAAGACTTCGCTCGCACTTTAGCTAGTCCGATGATGTGAACCGTGCTAAATTATTAGTTGCACCAAGAGTACATAATGTATAAGAGTGATAACCGTCACACTCTTTAATATCAGCTCGCGAGCCATTTTCTGCGCAATAACTTCCCATCCCCTGCAATTGCGTAACTAGCACCCCACCCCCTGCAACTCTGACCTATCATTACACATTATCACAAATCCCCCGCTACAAAGTCTTAATAGGAACACATTTTGCGGGGGAGGGGTGCCTTACCTGTAGAGATGAGTGAGTATGCGTAATACGTTAGCGGGGGCATTAGCGTTGTTGTGCTGTTGTTGCCCTCTCCGGTAGCCGCGTTCAGTTCGACAACTCCAGGACCATCGCTCGAGCGACCTCGATGGGATCTTCAGCAGTGAGGTGACTAGCGTTAGCATTAGCGTTCAGAGCATTGCTCGCAAGGTGATAACAAGTGTGACGCTTTTCGCACTCTTATCTATTATGGAATCTTGGTTGCACTAAATGGTTGGCTATTTGGGGCGATAGAAGTCTTTCTTGGCCACATAATGTTGGCTAAGTTGGGGTAGTTAAAAATATAAATGACTGCTGATCATTTAACTCAAATTTGTATGCCGTCAGATCGCTGTATAACAGTTAATTGAATTCGAATATTCAGTTACTTTCCTGTAAACTCGTGAAAGTGACCTGAGAAACTAGTCCGTCCACCTTTTACACATCTTTGGATTCTCTTTTTCAGCTGCAAAATGAAGAGAAGTTGGATGCTATTACCCTTGAATATACGTATCTACTGACCTCTCAGCTGGAATCGCAGAGGCATCACTTTGAAGAAAAGCTCAATCAGATGGAAAAGGTCACCGCTTCAAAGGTAGTGACTCCTGGCTGGTTATGATTGTAGGTTTAACTGTTAGTAAATCTTTTCTTTGTTCAGCCAAATAATAGGATTTTTTCTTGGTTAGGTTGTCCTTAGTACAAGTGTGCTAGCTAGCCTCTTTCTACCTTTCTTATTTTTCAAAAGTCGTGACGTTGTCGTCGGGAGAATCTTGCTCGAAAAGGCTTTTGGACAAGTTCGCCACCAGCAGCTGTGGTGTTGGTTAAAACTATAGTTTAACCGTTACAGGTTGCTGTTTGTTTAAAAATAATCTAAAATTGTTATGAAATATTGTAATTGTAGATTGAAGATTTGGAGACTAGACTCCAGGAAGTTAATTCTGAAGCTCAACAGCTTCGAGATTGTTTGAAGACTTGCGAAGCTGACAAAGCTCAGGCAGAAAAAAGGCTCAGTCAGGTGGCGGTTTTTTAATTTTATATCTTCCTTAACCTTGTCTTGGAATGTTTTTTGTGGAAATTATTTTAACAAATCAAATTAGTTGTAGATTAAAAGTTTCTTTAGCGCTTCAAAATAAACAAGTGGGCAAATGCGGAGGAATTAATTATTGGTTGCGGTCAATTTGTGCGATCAGTTTTGTGCAAATAAATGAATCGGGCGAACAAGCGTATCGCCTAGGTAAGTATTCGAGTAGTAGCTAAAGTTTGCTTTTAATGTGTTGATGGTAGTAGTGTATTTTATTTTAGGCTTTTGGAACCTCCATTATTTAATTTTAGGCACTTTCCAAAATGACTAAGGTTGTCGCTGAATTAAAGGAAGAGAAAGAGGTACGAAAAGAATAAAACCAAACTAGGGAATTCAGTTAAATTAGTCAGTTAAATTAGCATCTCTTGTTTTAACTGGTATTAAATTCCTAGTCCAGCTTTAGGCGTCTCGTCATTCAGACGTGGCAGAATCTGCCCTGTCAGACGTCTGATTCTGCCTTACTTTCAGCTTTCAGACTTGCTTTCTTCTTAGCGCTCTTAGGTAACTGAATGACAGCTGTCATTCGCTGAAAGTTAGTGCAAAGGTCAGGCTAGAAACCTTTGCTTTGAACCCACTTTGTTGGCCTCTGTCCAAGCCAAGCCAGTTGCTTGGAACATACATACGTGCATATAATGTTATACACATAACCTACGGATTAAGTGGACATGTGGTATAGTGGGCATTAGCGTATGCGTACGTTTGTGCGAACGTATATGTTAGCGTATAAGCGTATATATTGCGAGGGTCTATATATTTTCCTTGCTTAGTAGTATAAACTTTGTGCAAAGTTATTGGACAGCCTACGGTTTCAAAATTATTATCCGGTTAAGTTCGCGGTACCTCAGTCAAAATTTGAATTTGCAAAAGAAACTGAATATTCGATTGAAAAACGCTTTGTGTGTGATGCAAATTATACAAAAATAATTGTGCTATTGTTATTTAATTACAATGAATAATTGGAGTTGTCCTGAAGCTGGTGGATATTGTATAGTTACGTATTTGAATAAATTGCAATAAATGAAATAAATACAATATAATTATTTTGAATTCGCAGTAGTTAGTATACGTACTTTCTGTATACTATGCTTATTTTAGCGATGTATATTATACCTGTTTGCATTTATATAATTGAGAATTCAATATTCACCTTCTTCATAATACGATAGTATTTCCTTATGAATTACAATCATTCATTAAAGCATTTCCTTCTTCACATATTATTAGGAGAGGAAATTTCTTTTATAACTGCAGTTTAGCAGGCGAGCTCACAAAATTTTGCACAATGTTTAGGCCACTAAGCAAAGAAAATTTAGACCCTCCCCGGCAATTTTTCGCATCTACACTAACATATACGTTCGCACAGACGTACGCATACGCTAATGCCCATTATACCACATGTCCACTTAATCCGTAGGTTATGTGTATAACATTTATGCACGTATGTTGTTCAAGCACCTGGCTTGGCTTGGACAGAGGCCAACAAAGTGGGTTCAAAGCAAAGGTTTCTAGCCTGACCTTTGCACTAACTTTCAGCGAATGACAGCTGTCATTCAGTTACCTAAGAGCGCTAAGAAGAAAGCAAGTCTGAAAGCTGAAAGTAAGGCAGAATCAGACGTCTGACAGGGCAGATTCTGCCACGTCTGAATGACGAGACGCCTTAGGAATAATGCGTTGATTTTGATTTGAATGAATGAGTGTGTTTCGGTATTTTCTTGTCTCATAATTTAGCTTACGCTTTTATAGATGAGTCGCTGTCTTTTATCAGATCAGACCAAATGGTCTGAAAAAGTTAACCAGCTGGAAGCCAAATTAAAAGATCTGCAGATCACCAAAGACAGCGTAAGTTTGAAGTTTTGAAAACAGCGGTTTTCTTTCATAAATAATATTAGAGAAATATGATTAAATAAGGAATAAATTTACCGTACATACCTATCCTACAATAGTGCCTACAGGCATGCTGGTGCTAGATATCTAAATCCGAATGTGTATTGGAGTGTAATGTGATCTAGACAGTTTCCAGTATTATTGATTTTAGGAGATTCAGGATTTGCAAGAACAATTAAAGGATCTCATGTTCCATTTTGAGGCAGAGGCAAAGCTTCAGTCTGCCGATTTGAATGCCTCTGATCGGGCGGACATTCAAGAAGGAACTGTTGTGGTTGGTGCTGCTCCTCAGACACCGAAGAAACATAAACGAAAGAAATAAAGTAATTGTACAAATTTTGACTGCAATTTTCCTATACATTTGGGGCAGTTTGTTCAGTCTATTTTTTGCAAACTGCGATGAATGAACTGGTTTGTGATTATGTATATTTATATGTTATGTTATATTATTCAAGTAAATCAGGCAGGTCTTCGTTTTGTTATAAGCAGGCTATAACCAATCCTACAGACCTTTACGGTAATTTCAAGGTAAAAAAATAAAATTGATTACGTGCAATTGCATTCGTGAACTTTTCTGTTTAGAGGAGACTACAAAATTAAAAGTTGGGTGTTAGAAAAGCTAGCTAGTCTTTAGCCACACAACAGCATTATCTGTTCAGCCAACAACAAGAACAAGTATCAGTCTCAACTGAAAATCACTTGATTTCGTTAATGCATTCGCAATGCTAGATTTCATTAGGTATCGATATTGTCTTGTCGCTGTTATTTGGTGGCACTTCGAAGATGTGAGTCAATTACTTGTACAGACAATAGACATGAGGTGAGACTGGAGACGGATCCCAAACTGCACTACCGTACCTTTGTTAGAATATGGCACATATCAGACCAGCTGAAATAGCGTCGGGTTGACAAACCATGCCATGCTTGAAGGCAAGGGTTACAGTTTTCCACCAAATTGTACGTAGCAGCGGCTTGTTTTTTCGAAAAAAAATGGCTGAAGAATTTAATTCTTTATGAAAATAGTAGAAAAGTATTTAATGTGGTGTTCTGTTTGATTTAAATAGCGGAATTTGAAATCTCAAGTAATTTTTATTTTTGGCACACACTTATGACCTATACGTGATCTCGGATCAGTTGTTTTGCTGGGCAGAGGTTACCGAGTCGAATGCATTTTTGCTTTAGAACCATTGAGCTGTTTCTAATGGTTAAGCCAGAAACCAGTTAAGCCGAACAACTGAAGCTGCTCTTCCTGTGGAACAAAAAGTTTTACGTTATTGGTAACCTGCTAACGATTATTCAATGAGAATAGAAAAGTAGAGTCGGAAAGTTGTAAACAAAATTTTAACCAGACTCGACATTTGAGACGTCACTTGAATGGTAATGCAAGTTCAAAGGCTGTGTATATATAAAATTTAATGTAAAATGCAATTTTCATAGTGAAATTAAGGCCAAGGTTTCGTTTAGATTCTATTTTGAATGTGTATAAGGTGTCTGCTAAGTTCCGCACTGATCGCACTGATCCGCTGGTCGAGGGCCGATATGTGCAGGATTTTAGGGGAAGTACCGGAGGCCGAAGGTCGTCGAAAAGCTGAGTTTTTTGGTTGTGCACAAGAAAACCGGTAAAGTCCGGATACTGTGGATGTGTGAGGTTCAGGTCAGGGGAGGAAACTAACCAACTCAAGCAGCACACTTATTGTCGAGGGTACCCGTGTCTGTGTGTCACCCAGGTGCCCACGATCCACTTCAAACCACTGGGTCATACAATTTTGATGGAAATATAAGATTCCGAAAAAAGCACTGGTCAAGGGCATAATATAAGTATTAAAGGGCATAAAAGTATAAAAGCCTATAGTCTTTCGGCACAATGTCAATTTCTCTTTCCAAAGCCTAGAAAACACTAATAGTGAGATAACTATGTAAACCTTTTGCTTCACAAATCTGTACAACAGTTGAAATCTAATAGTGGAGTGAAGTGGGTGGTTGAATCAAAAAAGTTCTTGTTACGAAATGAGCTCGACTTTCCGGATTTTTCTGATTTTCTGTTTTTCATCGCAAGGAGCAGTTTTTAGCACAAGAAGCAACAAATCATCAATCCTGCATGCTTCGTCTGCTAATTATTTTCTTTACAAAATTTGCAGTCTGTGCGTATATCCTCCGCAGTTCCAATTGCTGACGTTTGCAGTCGGTTACTGTCACAATGTTTTTGCTTTTATTTGTCGTAAACGGCAAAAGGCGTTTGAATAAAAGACAGCACACGAGTAGGCGTTACAGAGAAAATACTGGAACCAGTATTCAGTAACGATGTTTTCATTCGTGTGTAACTTGTTTGTTAACGCTCAGTATGTGTAGAGTAGAGGACCTATTGGTTTTAATACTGTCTGCGGATGTACATTTTAATGTTAAATTACAATAATATAAATCCTACATGATTGTGAGGAGTTAAAATGGGATTTGTAATACGTATTACCAAGAGTACATAATAAAGAGTATGAAACTCTTAGACTAGCATGTACAAATCATGCTAGGTATGCTCGGTTCATTAACTCGGGACCCCCCCCCCGTAACTTCCGGGGGGGGGGGGTCCCACTTTGCACTAATTACACGCTTTCATATAAGCGTGTGTCTGCTCGCTGATTGGCCCACTAGCCTACTGCTTACTGTAGGTAATTTATTAGTTATTTTAATTAATTAATTATTACTTTAATTAGGTTAATGCAATTAAAAAAACTACTTCGACAAATTTGTAGCATTTTTTCTGCTCTTTCCAATGATATAAAAATTGTTGCACACTACATTCCTGCGAATTTTTGTATTGTGCAACAATTTCTATATCATTGGAAAGAGCAGAAAAAATGCTACAAAGTTGTCGAATTAGTTTTTTAATTGCATTAACTTAATTAAAGTTATAACTAATTAATTAAAATAACTAATAAATTACCGTAGGCTAGTGGGCCAATCAGCGAGCAGACACACGCTTATATGAAAGCGTGTAATTAGTGCAAAGTGGGACCCCCCCCCGGAAGTTACGGGGGGGGTCCCGAGTTAATTAACCGAGCATATCTAGCATGATTTGTACATGCTAGTGTAAGAGTTTCATACTCTTATATTATGTACTCTTGGTATTACCTCGGTTGATTTTTTTATTTTTTGGATATTTCTATTTATTTTCCTTAAATTGACCCATTTAAATGTAGAAAGTTTAGACATGTAAACAGTTTAGAAAATAAGTTTAGAGAATGAGAATGTATTAATTGAAAATTCCTGGCTTACATACTAATTATATAATAAATACACTGTCAATATCTAATATGCAAATTAGGTCAAAAGTGTTAGCAGTTTCAACGATGCACGCTTGATTACTGGTATTGAATTATTTTTCACTATTAGTGGTATTTCACTATTCACTATATTAGTGGTATTTCACTATTAGTGGTATTGAACCAGAGAGACTCGTTTTCGGAGGACGTTGAAATTTTAGAACTCTTCTTTCTGACGACAGCAGTTCTAATTTCGGAAACGGTTTGGGATTGGAACCATAAAATTCAGCTTGTTCTGAAAATATCTCTTTTATGTAGGAATATTTAGAAGGTTTCGTTTAGGGAAGGAGCCATGTTCCATGACCGCAAGTTATTACTTGTCTAGTTCAAATTAAGTTAATCCATAATATTTCGTAGCTACTTCATAATTCGTAACTAAATTTCACCATTTTCTATGTTTGTGTTTATTTTAGACAGATGGCAATATTTCACTGTGACTGTATTGAAAAGCCATTTTCTAAATTTTTCGGCTGGTATGGCACTGTGGTTGCGAAGCACACATCGTTTTTTCTTGTGGCACCTTTTGTCATAACTGCGATTTTGGGAATTGCCCTTTTTGCCTCCGATCGAATTGTAGTTTTAAGGGACACTATTAACCTTTATACTCCCTCGGATGGGCCGGCAGCTCGCCACAAGGAAAACCTTATCAAACATTTTCCCATCAATGATTCGAATCCCGGTTTTGCCTATCGTCGGTATGATGTGGAAAGAATGGGTTACGTAATTTTCACCATGAAAAACGGCAGTAGTATATGGAAACCGGAACTGATCAATCAGATATTTTTTGAATGGACAAATATGGCGGATCAAACGGTTCATATGTACGGAAAACCGCGAATCTACGATGATCTCTGTATCAGATACCCGGAAATCGAACTAGAGCACCAGTGCTACGCCAACCCCCTGCTGACAATGTTCTTTCGAATCCCGAAACGAGCCTACGAACTGACCTATCCGGTTTGGTTTTTCGAAAATATTCCGGTTCCGATTGGTGGAGTGCTCGGCGGAGTTGAGATGAACAACGAGTCTCAGATTATGGCCGCCAAAGCGATCATGATTCCGTATCAGCTGAAACGAGATTCGCTTCAGAACGCTGATATGGCCCTTCACTGGGAGCTAAAGTTGACGGAATTCCTAAACGAGTACGAGAATCCGCATTTCGAGGTTTCCTGGTGGACGTTTGAGACGTTGGTGACGGAAAGTCGACGGGAGATGGCCAAAGTTGTGATGCTGATGATGCCCATGTTTGCCGTAATTACGGCTTTCACGGTCCTCACCGCCATGACCGTTGACCTGGTTCAGGCCAAGCCCTGGGCTGCCATTATGGGCTGCGTTTCCAGCGTGGCCGGGATCGCCTCCGCGATCGCTTTGGTCCTCCTTTGCGGTCAACCCTATACCAGCTCTGTCTACTTTATGCCCTTCATTGTTTACTGTAAGTAAACTTACAAGATACTTTTTGTGGGTTGCTGTAAACTTTAAGCGGTTGCTGTCGAACTGGTTGCATGATCGAGAATGCAAAATCAGACTTATCCTTATCCATATAAATTCAGCTAAAGTTAAAAGTTTAATTTTTAACTAAAATTTGTAAATGGGACAAATTAAGATTTTGGAACAAAAGATTTCTTCATTTCCATCTTGAGCATACGGGTTGTTCTCACTTAACAGTAAACACCCTAGTGTGTGTTTGTAGACTTTCCTTGTCTGAATAGTTTGCAATAAAAAGTGGTGGCTTTTTAAATCCATCCCAAGTCCAAGTGCGTGCTTTATTTGTGTTAATTTCCATGAATATTCCCAAAAAGGCTCATCTCATGTATTACGAAGCTATTGTTTAGGTAATTATATACTGTATTTTCAGCCATTGGTGTTGACGATATCTATGTTCTTCTGTCAGCATGGCGAAGCACTCCTCATAATCTTCCGGCTAACAAAAGGCTCTCCATGGCTTTGAGAGATTCCGGTGTTTCCGTTACTGTAACCTCTCTGACTGACAGTAAGGATTAACTGAACTTAATTATTCTCTCAAATGTAAACTTTTTCATCACGATTTTATGTTTCAGAAAAGTATTATGTTTACTGTTCACCGCTTTACTGGTTTATACCAAATTCCCAAGTTCTTGGCCATTATAAGTACTAATTGACTGATTCCGCTGAAAACAACGAAGATTGGAATTCAAAAAGTTGAAAAATTTGGAACATTCTCAAAAACCTTTGACCAGTTTTACTGTTTTAGTCCTGACCTTTGGCCTTGGCTGTGTCAGTAGTTTTCCCGCCGTCTGGATGTTCTGCCTTTACGCCGCCGTCGCTACCGCCTTTGTCTACTGCTATCAAATGACTGCTTTCATCGCTGTTTTGATCATGACGGGCCGACGCGAAGAAAAAGGACTTAATTGCTTCACTTGTCAGCCTTCCAAGAAACGACCAGGTGTGAATTAAGTTTTTTTGAGAGTTGCTGAAGGATTTTTCCATATCTGTGCCAGGACTACATAACTCTAAGAATATGAGCGGAGGGCAGAATCCCTATTGTCAGCTGGTGATCCGTGTTCTGCCTAACAACAGTTCATCTCCCAAGCAGTTGCATACCTAAAAGCAAGAGTACATAAGAGTACAAGTACAAGAGTACATAAGAGTATGACAGCTGAGTATGACAGACGAGTATTGTATCTGTTTTGAGCTTTAGAACACACGCATAGCGGTCAAAGTTTTTTAAGTGCAGACGATGTATCAGGCTTATAATACATAGAGTATGACAGCTGTATTATCAAGAGTACATAATGTAGTGTGCCACTAGGCTCTATATTATCGGAGCAAAAACTATGCTCTGCTCGCTAACGGCCCCCCCCCGCAAATTAGACCCATCACTTTAAAGAATTTTGTGCGTTATGTTTGTGTTCTAAATCTCGAAGCAGGCACACAATTCGCGCACGCACTGCTTGTGTTTTCGAGCTTAAGCACATAAATATAGAGCCCGCAACATAAACATAGAGTGAGCGTACCCTCGTTTCGAATAGGTACTGATTTGCGGGGAAGGGTGGGCCGTTAGCGAGCAGAGCATAGTTTTTGCTCTGAAAACATGGAGTGTGCGTTGTTGCACACTCTTATGTACTCTTGGTAAAAGCGTATACTTAGTTATCATACGCATTTCCCGAAGTACTCATTTGCAAGAGATTCACTACACTAACTCATTAAAATACCTGTAGTGTACGCGAGCCGTTAGCGTGCAGGTCATGAATTAGTAGCTACAAGAGTACATAATGATATGAGTGTGACAGTGGGCAGGCTCTCTGTTATCAGCTCAAAAACCATGATCTGCCCTATAACGCCCTATCCCCCACAAATGGCTACCTGGTGACACCCCCACAAATTAGGCTTGGTCAACCCTTAGTCAATAAGTCAGACCCTAGTGAATCCACTAGGGTGTTTTTTGTGAGGGGGGAGGGTAGTTGACTAATGTGGGGGTCACCATGTACCCATTTGCGGGGGTAGGGCGTCAGCGTGCAGAGCATGGTTTTCGAGCTGGTAACAGAGAGTGTCTAGTCGCATACTCTTATCATTACGTACTCTTGACAGCTAGTAACATAGATCCTTTTTGTTGTTTCCTGTTTGTTGTTGTTGTTTTTTGTTCTCTTATTATACTCTCGACTTTTAAAAATGTTGTTCTATGTGGTGCCTTATCGATGTAGCGATATAAATATTAATCTCAGGATTTAGTAAAAGAGATTTTAGTTGTGATTTTAATGTTGTTCTTTTATGATGTCTATAACACGTATATAGTACATTTATCGTATACAAAAATTATCATTTCAGGTTTCTTGTCAACCGCCGAAAACAGCGACGAAGACTTGCATTTCATCTCCAAATTTTTCCGGGATGTCTACGCCTTGTTTATTGCCAAACACATTGTACAAGCTGTTGTACTTCTGCTTTACTGTCTCTATATTGCCGGTGGACTGTATGGGATGCTTACTCAGATCCACGTCGGCTTGGATCCCCTAAATATCCTTCCAAAAGACTCCTACTCCCATCGTGCCATGAACTACAGTAATACCTACTTCAGCAACTATGGTGACTTTATGCATGTATGGTTTGAGGATTTGGAACAGTACGAGGTTACACCGCAGTTCATAACGGCGCTGAGGGGTCAAATCAGTGCCTTTGAGCACACAAATCATTCAGATTTCGCTGAACACGACTGGACCGGTAGTTTTCTCAGTTTCGCGGAAATGGTCTTTTTTGATGGCTATAAGACGGTGCTGGATGTGTTCGGTAACAATGCCCTCGGGATCGATTTTAGCTACGAATTTGTCAACAACTACGCCAATGTGACGCCGACTACCAACGTTGCCCGTCTCATTCAGCAGGACTTTCTGCCGATCAGTAATTTTGAGACATTCAAGAATGACATTGTGTTCAGCGAAGACGGGGAGCACATTGTGGCCTCCAGAGCCCTAGTTCGCCTGACCAACTGGAACTGGAACACGCACAGCCATGCACTGCACGAATTTTCAGCCATAGCAGATCGTGCCAACGTCACTGCACACTTTTTTCATGACTTTTTCCTGTTCGCCACCCAGCACGATGCCATCATCCCGAATCTATTCATCAACGTTCTGATTGGAATTTGTGCAGTGGTCGTGGTGTGTCTGCTGTTTATTCCAAATCCGCTGGTCTCCTTCTTTGTCTGTTTCTGCATTTTGTCCATTAACGTGGGAATGATCGGTTACGGCGCTTTCTGGGGAGTTCACCTGGATTTTGCCTCCATGATCACCATTATCATGTCCATCGGATTCACCGTAGACTACTCCGCCCATGTGGCCTACGCCTTTACCAAGGATAAGCATATGACGGCCGTCGAACGTTTGCAACAGGCGATGCTGGTAATGGGATATCCAATTCTGCAGAGTAGTATCTCAACAATCCTGGGTGTTTCCGTGTTGGCCTCTATAGCCAACTATGTTGGCCATTCTTTTGTGAAGACCATCTTTTTGGCTATTTCCTTTGGTGCACTGCACGGATTAGTTTTCCTGCCGGTTTTCTTGTCAATTTTGGTCTGTCATTGGTGCACTTCGACCAGCGAAGAATCACCGAAATCTTTCGATATGAACGGTTCAACGAAGGAAGCCAGAAATGGTAGCTCAGTTGGACCTTCTAACGGCTTTCGACCATCGCTGAAGGAGAACGGCGAACCCCCGAAGCTCCGACTGGACTCAGTTCGCCTTGACGATGTTGATGAGAACGTCATCGAAGAAGCAGACGCGGAAGATTTGGAGGATCACGTGATTGACAGCGACGAGGAGCATCGTAACTCTTCAGATAGTCCTACTGGAAACGAAGAACGCGAGGATCTCAAGCACGGACATAATACGGTTACAAGATCTGACTCAAATGGAGTCACGGTTTTACAGTTATAGAATTTGAAGTGTATATAAAGTTATGTATTGTTTCCTGTGATATACTGTGACAATAAAGCACTTTTAGTCATAATTCTTAGATCATAATTGTTCTTAGACCCTAGATTAAACAGCTGAAATAAAAAATTGTATTAAAGAAAAATGATTAATCGGAATTAAACTGATTCGAATTAGATTCGAATTTAACCCTATTTCTTTGGTGGACCACGGATTAACACCTTAATCTGATCCTGTTTTCTAATTTCCACTTCAGATTTTAAAAAATCAGCGATTAATTTTTATCCGACTAGTCTCTGTTTAATTTTAAACCGTTTAATCAGTCTTTTCTATTTTCAACTAATTTTTAGACTTTGGGCAGCTACATGGATCAAACCGATTAAAGATTGGCGGATTAAAATTTTTAATCACTGTTTCTTTAATCACGGATTAAACTGATTAATATTGACTCGTTTAATCCGCCTACTAAAAATGGTCGGATCAAATTAGCTAATTTTAATCCGCTATTCCAACATTAAAGAAGTGGCTGTAAAATTTTAATTAGCTTATTTTAGTCCACCATTTTAGTCTTCAAAGAAGTAGACCCTTAGTCCCTTTACAGTTTGATGGTTTGGATAAATGGATTTCCTGAATTTTTTGAAATTTTTTTAAATGTTTACATAAATTTTATAAAAAGGTTTAAATATTGATTTTAAAAACATGCTTCAAGCCTCAAACGTGGGCACATAATTAATTAACTGAGGGTCTCTTTAAAGATTGAACGGATTAAAATAAACTTGTTCATTTTTAATCGACTTAATTTTAATCCGTTTAATCAACCATTAAAGAAACAGCTATTAAAAATTTTATTTCGCTCGCCTTCTTTTAATCCTTTTAATCCGCAGCGATCAAAACCAAAATGTGTGTACAAACTTTGAACGTTATAGCAGGTTAGCCTTTGGAGTAAATTCCAACAATGTATATATTTTTAGAAAATCCGATTTGCGAATTCCGCGAATTGAGTGCATTTTCAAGAGTTTATTTTATTACAAAATTGTTTAGCTCGACAAGAGCTTTCGAATGATACCCATCTTGGGTATTGGAGGAAATTTTTTAAATCCGGAAATTTTGAAAACCCGGAATTCCGGAAACTGGGTGCTTTTCGTGAAACTTGTAAGAGCAGAATTGTGGGACCAGCGCTATTTGATCATGGAAACAAAATTTTGATTGCAACAAAATTTGGGCGATAGACTAAGTTTTAGATTTTCCGTGAATGAAATTCGGAAATCCGGATTTTTTTAGATTTTTGAAATGTCGAGGTCCTGACGATTCTAAAAATATATACATTGTTGGGGTTTACTCCAAAGGTTTATCTGCTATAAACGGACAAAGTTTATACACACATTGTTTGGTCGAACTATAGTTGAAAATACAAAAGATGAATTAAATCTTCAATCGGATATATTATCTTTAATCGGATGTTTAAAGAAACAGCGATTAAGCAGGTCGGCTTACAAGTGACTCTTTAATTTTCTAAACCGAAGTGTGAATAAAGAAACAGGCTTAGATTAAAATTTTGTCATAGGCGCATTAAAGTAGATTGAATTAAATCCGATTAACTTAACTAGCTGGATTAATTTTTTATCCGTTAAATCCTTCTAAATCCCGTATGCGATTTCTTTAATGCGGATTAATTTTAATTGAATACGTTTAATCTTTAAAGAAATAAGGTCTGAGTTGATTACCGAAACGTTCAGTGTTGTGGCAGCTCCACCGAACAGACGGCCACTCCATGACTGGTTTCTCAGGGCTATAGCTATTTGAAATTGGATGCTAGAGCTTAGTTCCGGTGGGTACAAATGTTTGGTTTCTCTGAACTGCTAACTGTTAGTAGCTCTTTAACTGGTAGAGATACATCGTTATTGATTAGTCGATTGTTCGATTGATTGACTACAAACTATCTACAGCGTATTTATAAACGGTTGCATGTGCCTTTAATGCTTCAGTAATAATGAATAATAATTATAATAAACAACAATAAAAGTAGTGAAATAGAGTTTTGGCGAAGTGATGGTACATAGTGCTTAGTACCCGGGAGAGGTACGTGGAGCTGGGCAAGAGCTGCAGTCGCCCGGAGGACCACGAGCGCCAGGCTCTCCGGGTTGGCCGGGTCCGCCTGGTTTGCCTGGAGTTCCGCTGGGACCTCGGCTTCCAGCTGGTCCGAGAGGGCCGAAGCTTCCGGGTCCACCGTCAGTTCCGGGTTCACCGGGTTTACCGGGTTTACCCTGAGGACCTTGGGGACCTTGGGGTCCTGGATCAGCACCAACATCAATAACCTTTCCGTTTGGTCCGGGAGGTCCCTTGGGTCCAGGTCCTCCGGGGCCGCCTGGAGTACCGGGGTCACCAGGTGCTCCTTCGGGTCCTTGTCTGCCGGGCATGCCGTTGGAGCCGTTGTCACCAACCGGGCCAGGTGGTCCCTTAGGTCCTTCAGGTCCCCGAGCACCAGGATTTCCGCCAGGGCAATTCATGCACATCTCAGGCACTGAGTCTGGGGGCAGGATGTTTCCGTCAGCTCCAGGAGATCCGGGGTTTCCGGGTCCGCCCTCAGCACCGTCCTCACCATCTTCACCAGGATCACCTGGAGCTCCAGGCTGTCCAACGTGGCAGGTACAGCAAGTGCCCTGGGCCAGCATTCCGGCTCCTTCTCCGCCCCCACCGTTACCGCCTCCACCGTTTCCGCCGCCCCCATTTCCACCACCGCCGTTTCCGCCTCCGTTTCCGCCGCCACCATTGCCGCCTGGATATCCATTTCCTCCACCTCCATTCCCACCTCCTCCACCGTTGCCTCCGCCGCCACCGTTTCCACCACCGTCACCGGTGTACTGGCCGAACAGCCAGGTGGCTCGGGTTTCACGTACTTGTCCTCGAGATTCCTAAAACAGAAGGCTGCTGTTAAAGACTGAAGGAAAGTTGCCCACCACCGACCACAAAGTGCTAGAAAGAAGTCGGACTCGAGGCGGGATTCGAACCCAAGTCTTTTGCTCAACTCCCAGACGCTCTAACTGAAAGCCCAGGTGCTTTGGTGCACTAGAATTCTGTTGTTGAGATTACGCTCAGGATTCGGTCAACATTGGCACAGCGCTCGTTGCTTAGTATTAGTTCTTTCTTACCTGTCGAGTCTTGAAGTATTTTTGCACAATGAATCAAATTTCTAAAGAAAAGTGTGAAATGAAATTCAGCAATTTTCTGTTTGCATTCTAGAAATTTCGATCCACAGCCGTGTCTGTTCCTTCAAAACAAGTCTTCAGTCTTTTCCAAATAGCAGAAGGAAATGAAAATCTGAAACGAACCTGTGCGACATAGACTTCGCTGACCATATCGCGGGATCGAAGTCTGCAGTACTCCACCTCTCCAGCCATATGGGCCTGGAGACTCTGGACATAGGAGTACAAGAGTGGTAGAGTGATGATGGAACTGACGACAGCGACCGTGGCGATGACCACTGCCAGAAACGCCGAAGCTCGAACCCGAGCGTACTGGTCGTCCTCAGAGAACTTCTCGTAGGCTGTCATTGCTCTAGGGCGATGGTGAAAAGGAATGGAAAGAATTGAAAACTGATGTCGAATTGGAGTCCCCGTCGACTTAAATACTATTCGAAGACGGCTGGTGTGGCCTGATTATGTAAAAAAGTTCACCGGGTTGTAGCACTTGAGCAAGTTTATCCCTGACAGGTCATTAATAAACAGTTTTTCACTTTTAATTGTTTCAGGTAAAAACGGTCAAAGTTGCGTGGAATTGAAGTTGAATTGAAATCAGATAGATATGTTTTTTCTGGTAAAGTTTCACAGTTTTGTTACTGTTACTGGTTGATCCAAATGCTCAGTCAATTATTAAAAATTTTCGAATTCAAGTTATACTGAATCCAGCTTCTCAACAGGCCCCCTGTTTTTGATTTTATTTCACTTTTTGAAAATAGAAATTTTTACACCCCACTACGTAATTACTTTTGAAGTCTATTGCGTGAATTTACCCTAGATTTAAATGAAAAACGGAACTCCTATTGTGTTTTTTTCAAACTAAAACACTTAATCTTTCAATTAATTGGACTTCTTTCTGGCACAGTTTTTGAATTTCACTTAAAGGTGTATCATTAATCAAACTCTCCAAAAAGTGTTTCAATGTTGACGTAATTTTTCAGAATGGGTTTTTCTTTTGAAAAACTGGCTGACCTTTGTTAAAGTTGAACTGTAAGAATTTCCAGTTGCAAGAATTCAGTTTTTCAAACCAAAAATTTCCAGTCTCAAGTTGTGCAAGTTCTCATACACTGTGTACAAAATTAGTTTTCCCATTGAATTGAACTAATTCTGGTCACTTACCCGTAATTGATAATATGAATTGCCAGGTCAAAAAATAATTAGTGTTAATTGATTTAATAGAATCATAGCTATACTACAATAACATTTATATATATATATATACATATATAAATCTTATACCTTTTATAATCTTCAAAATGTTAACTATGCGATGCGGTTATTGTAGCTGAGCTGTTTTAAACTGTTTAGTAATCCCCTCCGGGGCTTACTGCTGCACCATTTTCTAACCAAGGCCAGTACTTTAGTTGGACTGAAATTTGTGGAATCTTAAACATTGTAGATGAAATCATGCCACAAAATACAAAGATCTGAATCCTAAATTTTATCCATGACCTTTGCTGACTTTGCTTGGGGAGGGTCACGGTTTCCTTTTATGATCTCAGTTTCTCTGCTTTTTGCTGGGTGCTTTAGCAACGTAGCAGCATTCAAGTTCATCGTAGTTCCGGCTCGGTGAATCAGACTAAATTAAAACGTTTTAACCTGTTGTAGTGCAACGCGACTCGGTGAAGGTTTATTCCAAGACTAACTCTTTAGCTCCTTATACACATATTTAAGTACTCAATACGATCACATCATTATGTGACTAGAACGATTACATTACTGGTACAAATCCCGTTACCACATTTTCCCTCTTCTAGAACAAAACCATTAGTAACTAAACTAAAACACTGTCTACAGGTTTAATAACTTTAAATGACTATAACTTGTTCTTCTTTTTCTTCAACCGTCTCCATGAAAACAGAATTCACTGTCTTTGAAGGGCAAACTCGCCGAAAGTGCCCCTTTCCTCCGCAACTATTGCGTTTGGCGGCTCGTGCAGGGCACTGGTCCTCTTTACGGTGAACACTCCACCCGCAGCTACCGCACTGTTCCTCTTCCGATGATGACGAATCAGGTCTTGAGAACCCCGAGCTTTTCCTGTAGCCGCCACCTTTCTTTAGAGACTTCTTGCTACCTCTAACGGCACTAGAAGCATCCTTGACCAGATTCACTCCCACATGACGTTCGCTCATCAGCTTGGCCGCAGCTACGGCCAATTCTGTCTGGCGAGACATTTGCAAGGTCTTCTGCAGGGTCAGGGTGGCCTCACTCAGAAGTCGTTCTCGGATTCGGTTGGAAGAGATTTTTTCCGCGATATGGTCTCTTAGCATTTGGTCTTGCATGTCGCCAAACTCACATTCGGATACCAACGCACAAAGATTAGCATACCATTGATCAATGGACTCTCCGGACAGTTGGCCTCTTTGCTTAAATTTGTATCGGCAGGCAACCAGATTTTTCTTCGGTCGAAACTGATCCTCGCAGCTTAGATGGCTTCTTCCAGATTACCCACTGTTGCTGAATTAGGCAGGGAGTGGAATACCCTCTGTCCCTCCACACCAAGGGCGTTGACGAAAATCGCTATCTGCCGTTCCTCTGTCACTCTCGGTGCTGTACCTCCAATAGTCACCAGATAAGTACGAAATCCTTTCTCCCACTGTGACCACGGGACGGCAGGCTCACCCGGACATGACAGAAAAGGGGCGGAGAGGCAATATGGGTTTCCATGGGTTTATCAATCGTCGCCAATATGGTGTTGACTCGGTGAAGGTTTATTCCAAGACTAACTCTTTAGTTCCTTATACACATATTTAAGTACTCAATACGATCACATCATTCTATGTCTAGAACGATTACATTACTGGTACAAATCCCGTTACCACATAACCCTTACACGATTCCGTTCCATTTAAAACTACTAGTAGTCAAAATTTAAGGACTTCGCCAGAAAAGAACCATTGTTGCGATAACCAAACATCTACTTCTATCAGTTGCCTATCCCAGACGAATTTCATACTTTATTTAAAAAAACATCTAATTATATTGTGTCATATCAAATGTCTGTAGGCAGTCCATATAAAATTTTAGTACAATATCCATGTCAAGCTCTTTTGGTTTGTGCTGTGAAAACCATCTGGCCATTATTCTTGCTGCTGTTTCTAGGGACGGTCTCTGGTCATTACAGATGTGCTTGAATGCGGACGTTACATAAACCAGTGTTTCTTTGTTTTCCTAAACACATCCAAAGTCAAAAACCACTGACAACATTTAAGCCGGAAAAAACCTTTAAATCGAAAATTAAGGCAGTTTGTTAAGCACAGTTAATGTTATGGTTTTCTGCGGTTACAGCTTAGTCTTGAATTGAGCAAAATTTGAGCGTGCTTCATAATTCACGTTCATTCGAAGAACTATCACTATTTACTTGAACCAGGGTGCAAGATGAGGGAAGAACGGTCAAGCTGAGCGATGGAAAGAAGGATGCCTCTACTAGCAATTCTGAAGAGAGGTCGTAGTTTTTCAAGAGCTCTGCTTGGAAGGGAGTAGATTAAAACAAACATGTACGTCTGTCAAAAAATACTGATCCCAGTGGTAAGCAAGAAATCACTGTTTCCGTACCACTGAAAACAAGCGCTGTCCTGGAAACCCAAAGCGGTGAGATTTAAAAGGGCTTTCACACTTCAAACTGTACTTTTCGTGGAAACAGAAAATGGGTAAGAATTATTTAGACACATTCACACCTCAAACTGCTTTGTTGGAATAAAACAGTGTTGAGAACTGTGTAGAAATCGAAAACCCCCCGAAAACTAATTTGACACATTCACGCCCAAAAGTTCAGTTTCCAGGATATCGAAACCACTGAGATTTCCTTTGAATTTTGCTTACTATCACAATCTGTATCTTTTGACAGACACAAAGATGCAGAGGCTCCGAGAAGATTTTGGCAAACCCATTGAGATGCCAAAATCTTCTCGGAGCCTCTTACGTCTTCTCGGGTACTTACTTACCAATCGCCTTTTTATTCCAGGGGGCAGTTTCATCGAAATTGTACTCGCATGCGAGTACTAGCATGTTAACACGCGAAGCAAGTGCGAGTTACAAATGAAAGTGTTTCATAAAAATTTTCAGAGACTTGACAAAAATTAGCTGCGGTTCTGCTGCTAATAGCGGCACTAGCACTGCTAGTGTGAGTTGCAGGTAGGATCTCTTTAGCTTTATCCCCCCTAACAAAAGTTGGTCAACTTCAAAGGCTTATTGCAAGAGATCAACTGAACTTTAGAGCATGATTTATACATCGTTGGAATGCTCGAGATGTGCTCCATGTAATGGTGTAAAGCAGTTGGCTGTAGCTTGCTGCTATGAAAAGTTAAGTTTAACAAACCATCAAAGTTAGCGTTTTTGCAATTTTTGGTAGTCTTTTAAGCTTAACTTTTTATACCAGCAAGCTACTACAGCAAACTGCTTTACACCATTAAATAGAGCACGTCTCGAGCATTCCAACAATGTATAAATCATGCTCTAAAGTTCAGTTGATCTCTTGCAATAAGCCTTTGAAGTTGACCAACTTTTGTTGGGGGGGGGATAAAGTTAAACAGATCCTGCAAGTATTCTAGTATAGGTATTCCCAAACCAAAGGGGAATTCTTTAAAAAATCCTATCTTTTCTGCTTGTAAACGAAATCGATCCACGAAATCACTTGAAATTTTATGACAGCGAAAGAAAAGATTTTGCGTCACATTATAAAGTCGACACGCGAAGCAAAGCAAAGCTCGACGCAAAGCGAAAGCGAAAGCACGATATAAGAAAACAGGGAATTTTCTTGACATGATTATTTTGTTACTTTTCACTATTATTTTATCAATACTAAAAATTAAGTGCTAATATGCGTACTACTAAATTTCTGAAATTAGTACACCTTGAGCTCAGGTTTGGTGTGCATTTTTGCACCAAGAAATCCATTTCCCGAAAAATTCTAAGAAATACGTTTTTTCAAATCAACTCTTTCTCAGCTCAACGTACACCGAACATAAGACATCAGCTTGAGCAAAACTATATATATATATATATATAGAAAAATTCTTCTTCATTATCTGTAGAGCCAATTTTGAGAAATTAAAAAGATGTAGAGCCAAAAATTGAAGACAAAAAGATTTGGTTAATGTTGTGAATCATAAATCTAAAAATCAAAATTTAAAAGTTTTGCAAATATAAATATTTTAAATTTGTTTGAAATTTAGGAATTTGTCTATAAAAACAAGAACTATATTCAATTCAATATAACGACAACTTGACGATAACAGTGTCTTCAACCCAATGTTATCTTACGTACGTCTTTTAAAAACAATGAATTTTGTGATAATTAGAAAAGAATCAGAAGAAAAAGATAGAAAGAAGCAAAATCATAAAACTTGAAAAAATTCAAAAAGTAAAAACTGCAAGGCGGTGGAAAATGGCACAAATTTCTTTCATCATAATTTTACAGACTACAGACCCTAGAACTTTTGCAACATCAAAATGAGGGATTTTATAAACAAAGCACTGTAAACGCTTTGAAAATGCTGATTACATACTGAACTAGTCCAGTGTGTAATTACATACTGGACTAGTTCACTTCAGTTCCGAACTGAACTGAATTAATAAATTACTACGACATATACAACTCACTTTAGGCAAATGTTTGAGTACAGCTTCAATTGTGGGCTGTGGTTGAATGAGTGTGCAAGGTATGACTATTTCCTGAAAAAATCATGTTAGGTTAAATATTTAGGAAACTGAATATATACTATACTTTGCTAGGTATTACCTATTTTTAAAATATTTTGGAAAAATAAAATTTTAGAATTAATTTTAAAATACTTACCCAGGACTGCACTAAAAACGTTTAAGAATCGCTCCGGAATAGCTAAAGGCTAAGTCTGATTTTTGAATGGAAAATCAGTAGTTAACCTTCTGCTATTCTGCTACTACTCTTAAACTTTTTTGGTGCAGTCCAGGGTTAATTGGAAACTTACATCCACAGTTTCAAACCAATAATCAATAATGTCCAGGAGCACTATTGGACTTTCTTCTTCTGCCAATTTCAGCCAACTTGGCTCACTTCCGTCCAACGACTTCTGTAACATACAGCGCCCAGGTTAGACGGAAATTGAATCAAAACATGTACAGTGCTCGAATAGAGAATTGTTTGCAAGATTCAGGTATATCATAATTTTTTAACAAGCAAGAATTTTGTGCAAAACGTGCCTGTATTGAGCATATTTACCCTAAATATAGGGCTGCGAGCACATTCTTCCTTATGATTGTGTCAATATAACAATTGTTTGGTAGGAATGGGCAATTGCAAATAGCCTAATTGCAAGCAAATACTCATGGTGGGGCCGCTTACTACTAAAACTGCAAAATCTGGAAGGGCAAACTCACTTAGCCCCTGGAGCCACTGTGTAGTTTTCCTCGATTCATGACCATAAGTAGATCTGTAAATTTGGTTAGTAGGCTTTGACCTCTCTTGTGGTAATTTTCTGTAATTAGTTCCGTAATAAGTAGCCTCTATTTTATTTAAGCAGCGAAATCGCACTTTTCAGTTTCGAATATTTAACTAATTTGCACAAGAAAGCACAATCATGTCGAATTTTCTGAACTTCTGTAGTCTGTGACTTTTCATTTAATTGTCAGTGCGATTAAGTAAAACTGGACTTTGGGAGATCTGATCACGTACGTTGCAGCAGGCATTTAATGTAAGCTTTAGGAACATTAATTTTAATTTTAGCTTTTTGTTTCAGGGCGAAGATCAACGGCACAGGTATGGTCCCTCCTGTGTCCAACATATCAAATTCTGAAATGGATGTCTTCTGGAATATGGATTTATGAAATGGATTTTCAAATGGATGATCTGTCAGCTAAGTTTTCGAGTTCATTTTTCTTTAAGTTTCAAATTAATTTAAATTCCAAAAATTTGATATAAATTGAATGACATCCAAGTTGTGCTGGGCATGGGGGGTGAAAAAGGTCCCCCTGTGTCTCTGTTACAATTTGGACTAAAGCACCTCTCAGCAGGTGGACTTTCCTCCTTTCCTATTTAAGGCTCGGTCCCTCCCTTCGCTTCCTTTCCTGTAGCCTTTTTTACTACCCTTGCCTTCCGAGCAGGCACAAATAGTTTTCCGCCAACTGCTATAGGTAAGCGGGGGGCAGCCTGTGTTGCTAACAGGCAACGCAGGCTGCCTTGGGGGCGACTGAGGCTAATTCAGTTCATCTGAATTTGGCCAATAACCAACCGTACGCCGGCTTGGCTTGGACCTCACGTTTTCTATCCGTGAGCTTCGCTTCTCCGCTTCTTGTCCGCCTTTTACAAATGGACTGCGGAGAGCAGCACCTAACAGGCCTACTACAGTGCCTAACTGGTGGCTGAGTCCGAACTAAAAAAACTAAAACTGAGTCCGAATGGAAGCAAAACAGGTTTGTTTCACTTCATTTTTGTGCGAGCGAAAACTATAAACCTACATGCATTAACAAAACACACTTTCATACAGATGCAAATGCTAAAGGGTGCATGTATGGGTAAAACCGATTGGCGCAGTAGGAAAAACTTGCTGTTCTTTTGCAAAAACTTAATTTGCATAAACATCCACCTGCTTTTAACTTTCAACATGGAGTATGTGTATTTCATAGGAAAGGCTATGAATAACATTGGCGACGTGATTAGATTTCCCTAAAAACCGATTATAGTAGGCCTGCTGCGTCGTGACGCAGCAGGAAAAAATCATAGTTTAGCTATAAACCTAGACGCAGCGACTTCTTTTCTATTCCTTATCGGAAGGCTGATAAGTTATTGTCTTTTCCATAAATTCAATAACTTACGTAATACCAAGAGTACATAATAGATAAGAGTGTGACAGCTGGCAAGCTCTCTGTTATCAGCTCAAGGTACATGCTCTGCACGCTAACGGCTGACCCCCGCCAAACGTGTACCTAGTGACCTCCCCCACAAATGTGTACCCAGTACACGTTTCCGTACGCTCACTCGCCGTATCTTTACGTGTTAAAGCTCGAAAACACAACGCCTGCGTGCGTCCAATTTGTGTCTGCTTCGAGCTTTATAACGCAAAGATAGCTTGCAAATTTCTTTGAAGTGAGCATACACGTTTGTGGGGGGGTCAACCGTTAGCGTGCAGAGCATGTACCTTGAGCTGATAACAGAGCTTGCCAGCTGTCACACTCTTATATATTGTGTACTCTTGGTAATACAAGCTGTTCCCGCTCAGAGCTGCTGTTACAAACTGGCCGCAAAATCAAAACTCGAATTGTTACACAGGGATCATTGAATTGTTAGAATGTTTATTTTGCTAGCTTCGAACAGAAAATTTTTGACATTGAATATATTAAATACATTCGGCTTAGGCCGCTGCGTGCCGTAAATGCCTTAATCTAGAGGAAACGTACAATTCTTTCTAGTATGAACGGCGGTCTCTGATTTCCATTTCTTGTCTGTATGCTGGCGAACCAGTCGCCCAATATCAAGCTGTCAGTGCTTCCTAAACTTGTGAGTTCAGTGACCGATGAAGTTTGAATAATGGGGAGTATACTGGTATTGCACCATGTTGGACTATCTTCTTCGTTGTTTGCCGTTGGTTGGGTCTCCTCAGAAAAAGAGTAAACGAAGCAGGGTCTATGTCCTTTTCCTTGCTCTATTGGAGGCAACTTTAGGCCGCCATAGTCACCCCAGGAGTGGCTTCTGGTGGAACAGGTGACTAGATTGGGCGATTTCTCAGGTGTGGTCAAATTCGATCCAAACTGAGCTCCGTTGGCCAGTGTTAGACCACCTTCCTGATTGGAGGCGGCTTCTTGGCTTTGATCTTTATTCTCTTCAGAAAGCTTCCGTTTTAGTTCTTGATCTGGCTTGACATTGGAAAGTTCTAGCAGTCGTTCAATGATAATGTAGACAATCTAAAACATGTACGGTAGAGTGACTGTCTGCTTATCCTAAAGCAGTTCATTTCAGTGTAAACTGTTTTGGCCAGGAGTTATCGTGAAGATTACATTGCTGTAATGCGACAGAAGGCAAGATAATGAGTCTTGCAAAATCTCTAATTACCCATTCTCCCGCAATTTCGTATCTAGTGATCCCCCGAAAGTTAGTGTTCAGTACACTGAACGCAATTGGTTATGCTTTGCTGGCACTCCAAAGACGCGTTCGTCTAAATACCTAAATCGTTTTGAGTTACAGAATCCACACTTACTTGTAAATATGGCCATTAAATACAAGCTTTTCGAATTACTTCAGGTATGCACCAGAGGTGGTGTTAGCGTGCTGGTTCAGCAACCAGTATGCTCTTATCATTTGTTAAGCAACTCAAGTCTTATGTCGCATTGGCGGTATCCACATATTTATTGTGCCAGACAATAGGGTTTTAAACGTAGCTAGCTTAGAAACAAAGTTTTGTGTAACTTGTAATGTGTGTGTCAGTTAAAGGGTATTTGGGAGTTCATGTGAACTGAATTGCAATAGCTAGATTCCAGGGATCCGCAAATTTGGAGAGAAAAAGCACGGCTGTTGCCTTCAATGTACCTACATTTTCACTTCATTAAGAAGAAAACTTCCTTGTTTTAAGCTCTATCAAACGATGTATCTAAATCTATCCAGCTTCAGACTTATGTACTTCAGAAGATACCTTAGGCACATTCCTCAGAACTCTTTCTTCATATCCATGGAGAACCTGTCTTTGATTCTCACAGTAGTTGGTAAGGCACGAGCTGAAGGAAAAAGATTATTATATTCCACTCACTCAAGTATGTATAAGTTATTTTCCATTAGAATGAAGTATTGTTATCAAAAATTTACAAAATTCTGCTGATTAGATTGGCAAGAAAGAAACTACAACGCACATAAAATAATAATTTTCCAGCACATGGAATACAAAGGCGGTTCATGTATATTGCAAAATAGAAACAAAATAAGAGGGAATCACAATAAGATCGGCTGATGATTATACCATTAGTCTGCCAGTTCACAGAAAGCTGATAACAGAAGGTATGCCTGTTGTCTCATTCAGATTTATCACACAAATTTGAGCCGAACTAACCTGGAGTAAAAGATGCGATGCAGAGGTCGAATGAATTCGGCGAATCGATAAACGATCTGCACTTGGTCCCTAGTTTGAACTGAGCCAGGTCTAAATCAATACATACTATCAGTGTTGTTACGTATCGCATAATAACATAGTCATAATGTGTAACTTAAACTGAACCTATATTAATTATCATATTTCGTTTAAAATTTACTAAGCAGCAGCTGTAGATAAAAAAATAATGTTTAGGAATAAAAACCGCATTTCATTTTAATTTTATACAAAATTACCTCTTAAATCTGACCTTCCCAATTGCTGCGTCCGCTGATATTCTATTTTTCCACACAAAATAGCAAGATATCAGAACTCCTGTTCTTCCTGAAATTAAATATTTTTATTATTATTATTATTTTAATTATTATTACTAAATATATATTAAGGTTGTTATGGTTCCTCTATTCTTCGATTATCGGCTGCTTACTAAAACAAAATTACTTCCTACGAACCAGCCTCTGATAGATTTGGCACATGAATATTATCAATCGAAGGGGACAGACTGTAATCGAAACTGTAACCATATGTTTGATACTTATATATTAAATAAGTTATTATTAAATAAATTTACTAAATAAATAAATAAGTAATTATCAGTTTGAGAGAGCAATCTTACCTAAACCAGCATGACAATGAATCAGAACCTAGAAATAGGTAAAAAATATTGTGTAATCGATCTATTTGTGTTATTATGTGGCTGAACAGCAATTAGCAGAAGTTACTTGCGAAAAATATGGAACTCAGGTGTTCCCTCTGCTCTGACATGGTTTCATTTACTTATGATTTTTTCGTTATTTTAATTTTATTTTAACTTTAATTTTAATTAATGATTTATTGATTGATTGATTTATTGATTAATGATTTTTCGATATTTTAATTTTATTTTAGCTTTAATTTTAATTAAATTTAACATAATTTAATTTAATTTTATCTTTTATTTATTCTACTCTATCAGCAAATATGCTATTATTGGGTGTAACGTGTGAGTGCAATCTAATATTGTTTGTCCTATTTTGATTCTGCACAGACAGAGACTTACTTTTCCTTGAGATATGGCGAAGCTCATCACCTTCACCATGTTGAGCAATGTGTCAAGAGATGTCGTTCCAAAATCAGGCCTGAAACTCCACACACATTGTTTCCAATTTGGTGGATTTTTGCTTTATACTTTCTGTGTTTCATTCTAGAGCTTAATTGGACTTTGGCTTGAAACTGATCGTTCATTTAGTGTGAGCCTAGTTCATTTAGTTCTACCTCTAGTTCATTGTTTATTTAGTACCTGATGTGAAAATGCAATATTCTGCAGAAAGGAAGTTGGGTATTGCAGTTGGTTACTGATCAGTAACTAATGACCCATTGTATTTATAAATTACAATTACAACAATCAAGAAAGCAGACTTCAAAGACTCACCAGCCGAAGTTGTAATGAAATACTACAAGAAAACCAAAAAACGTTATAGACAACATCATTTTTAAAGGACGAAGATTTTACATTCTGTCACCGTCACCATCTTTTAATTGAAATTGAAATTAATAAAAGTTAATTAAATAGCAACACTTAAACTTTAATTTTAATTTACTTAACTTAAACTTAAACACAACATTAAAATAAGTCTTAAAATATTTCTTAGTTCTTACTATCAACTTTCATAAAATCTTCAGGATCATAGGAAAATCCCGATTCTAAGATTCCTGATCCACAGTGTCTGTGTTCACCACTTCTTTGAAGATTTATAATTGACTTGATTTCATGTCTGAAAATGAAAGTAGTATAAAAACGGTGGCTCTGGGCCATGTTTCCCTGAGGATGAGAAGGTGGTCGAATATTAATTTAAGAACTATAATTCAATGCAACTGGCACTAGCGTGAACTAATAAACTTTTTTATTACTTGTATTGAATTGAGTAACCACTGGTATGTTATATCAAGCTAACATGATAAATAATTTTAATAATAATTTTAATAATAATAATAATAATTAACATTTTTATGCTATATATGTAAAATAATTAAATTTAATGCGTGTGCAAAAATAAAATTTGCTTAGTATCCGCAGGATAATTTTTCGTTTAACAGGAACAGATAATTATTCGTTAAATAAGTCGTTAATTAATTAATTAATTAATTAATTAATTAATTAATAATTAATTATTCGTTAAATAATTCGTTAATATTCGATAAGATAAGTCTTCGTTAAATAGTCAATGAATTGTGTGTGCTCATGTAATTGTAATGTAATGTGTAATTGTAATGTAATTGTAATGTGGTCTCACTTTTTCATAGAGTCAACCTGATTTCCAACACTCAAGGAATCTTTTCGTGGTCTTGAACTAGCAACGATATCAGGATTGATCCTAAAAATCGCCTTAAAGAGCACTTTATATTTTACTTTGCTTGATAATGTTTTACTGCTACTAATCCAGCACTACATACATACTTACATTAAAAAGTACCCGAATTAAAATTAATTCTTTAAATTTCAGTGTACTTAATGAAAGCATGTTCTGGCTATACCGCATTACTGCTATGTTTAGGTGACTCCTCAGGAAACAAGAGAGAAAACTTGAGTGGGGCTAGAATAACGTGTAGTAGAAGTAAAGTAAGAGTGAATAATTACACTATATTATATCAGAAGAAGCATATATTAATAATCGGAGTCTTGTTTAATACTCTGTCTTTAAGTGATCCTATGGTTGCGTTTCTTGACATATTAGTTTTAATGGTCGTGTTACAATATGGACATATCGACAGCACTTAAAAGTACGCAGAACCATCAATGGAAGAAGGGTTAGAAAACGTACCAATGAGAAAAAAGGCCAGGAATAGCTTGCGGGGCCTCGTTTAATTCTGGTCGACAATATTTACAGCGAGCACCGTTGCAGAAAAATTTGCACTGACTAGAAGCTGGAGTGGCACGAACAAAGTACTCCCGAAGAGGTCCATAGTTTGGCTTAATGGCAACTGGTGTTTCTAAAACAGCCACACACATTCCTGACTCATTTCATGTCATTCATGTAACAGGTCTCTTCAGTGGAATTGAAAGGGTTGATGTTTTTGTAGTTATAAAAAGGAATAATGTTTTTATCAGTAAAAGCAAGAGTACATAATATAAGAGTATGAAACTCTTACACTAGCATGTACAAATCATGCTAGGTATGCTCGGTTCATTAACTCGGGACCCCCCCCCCGTAACTTCCGGGGGGGGGGTCCCACTTTGCACTAATTACACGCTTTCATATAAGCGGGTGTCTGCTAGCTGATTGGCCCATAAGCCTAAGGCTTATGGTAGGTAATTTATTAGTTATTTTTAATTAATTAATTATAACTTTAATTAGGTTAGTACAATCAAAAAACTAATTCGACAACTTTGTAGCATTTTTTCTGCTCTTTCCAATGATATAAAAATTGTTGCATAATACAAAAATTCGAAGGAATGTAATGTGCAACAATTTTTACATCATTGGAAAGAGCAGACAAAATGCTACAAAGTTGTCGAATTAGTTTTTTAATTGCATAAACCTAATTAAAGTTATAATTAATTAATTAAGATAACTAATAAATTCCCTACAGTAAGCCGTAGGCTAGTGGGCCAATCAGCGAGCAGACACACGCTTATATGAAAGCGTGTAATTAGTGCAAAGTGGGACCCCCCCCGGAAGTTACGGGGGGGGGTCCCGAGTTAATGAACCGAGCATACCTAGCATGATTTGTACATGCTAGTGTAAGAGTTTCATACTCTTTATTATGTACTCTTGGTAAAAGACATATTATTTAACGTTTCCATCGTAGAATTATAATGTCATTCAGTTCATGATACTGCAAACAGTTGTTCGTAGAAAATGAGACATACTGGATCTGCCAGCTAGATCATATTCAGAAGCCGTTGATCGTTTTCCGCGCATAACTGCTAAACTATTCAGCGCCCAGTCATATATTCTTCGGACCGTACAAATAGAAGAACTGAGTCGAGGTCGGTCATTGGAGAAATTATCTAAATTGCAATTGAATAAGTAGAAACAGAGTGTTTAATTATACTTATATAGTTAGTAAAATAGCTTACTCTTACGACTAGTAGTAGTAAATAATCCTAGTCTTAAAAATCTGATTATAGTGAACTCCCAAATCAGGTTTACATTACTCCGTTGCTAATGTCTGATCCTAAATCCGCAACACAGTAACGGTTATTGTAGTAATGCTAGTTTCCAAGAGCATTTCCAAGGAAAAAGCAGCCTGCTACATGGAGATGGAGGAATACCGTGGCGGCAGGCAACTGCAGACTGACCTTAAAGTTTGCTACTGCGACACAAATTATAAATGGGTACAAATACAAAAGTAAAATTATAAACTATATATTTTCAAGAGTGCATACTGATAAGAGTGTGTGACTCACACTGTTTGTTATATCAGCTTGCGCATCATACTCTGCGCGCTAATGGCCCACCCCCGACAATTGCGTACCTAATGGACCCTTCCCGCAAACAGCACCCTGTAAGCAATTGTGTATGCTCATTCGTTTCTATAGGAAGGTACCCCCCTGTGAAGATAAATGAATTTCCTTTAAATTTAAAGACTAAGAAGAGATTTATCCTTATACTACAAAATCTATATCTTTTGTTACTTTCGTAATAACCATCATATGTTATTCAATATATACATGAAATCGTATAAAGTCGGGTTTTCTTAATTTAACAAATGGTGCCGAAAACCCTGTCAGCATTTCTTTATGCTTCTTTATGAACTGTTCCACTATCTTTGGTTCCTGTTGGGAGATAGATCAACTGGTCAAAGACAGGTGGTCCGTGGGTCCGGACAATCGGGTAGGACACGGGTCCGAATTACCTGGGTTTGTCTGGGAATCCTTTACGGTATCGTCCTATTGTGGGGGCTTCTGTTCATTTGGGAACGATTATTATTGACATTAATCTCAGGGGAACCTGGAACACTTTCCGTCACAATTGCAATGACTGAAAGAAAGTTGTTTGGTCTGAAAGCCCAAAGAGATGCTTTCCGGACACATGCAAGCAGGCTGATTGACGAGTCAAACGAACTGCTATCAGCCATTGACGTCACCGATATCGATGCCGTTGTGAGTTGTCATGAAAGACTCAGCAACCTGGTAAGCAAACTAGAAAGATTGGATCAAGAAATCTTGGATCTAACCCCCGAAGAAGAGATTGGTGACGAGGTAACCACTGCTGTAGAATACCAGGTGCGGTTATCTGATACAGTCATTGACTTATCTACAAAAGTCAAGGCTTTAAGTAGGGCACAGCCTCAAACACTTGGCAGAACCACTGTTCAAGACTGTCCCAATGATGTCAGCCACTTATCCTCCCCCGTGAGAGGCTCTGCAAAATTGCCGAAGCTTACTATAGCGAAGTTCGACGGAAAGGCTTTAAAATGGAGAGAATTCTGGGACTCCTTTGATTCAGCAATCAACCAGAATTCTAGCCTAACCGATGTAGATAAGTTCAACTACTTAAAGGGTTTACTTTCGGGAGACGCTGAGAGAGCGATCAGTGGCTTAGCAGTAACTCATGCAAACTACAAAGTTGCTGTTGAGACAATTCAGGAAAGGTTCGGAAACGAACAAATGGTGGTTTTTGCACATTTTGATTGCCTCTTTCGACTAGCCACTTCTAGTAAAGAAACTTCAAAACTTCGCTTAACTTATGACGAATGTGAGCGTCATATTAGAGGATTAGAGGCTATGGGTGTCACAGAAGACAAGTTCGGTATAGTCTTCATACCACTTATCCTATCTAAGCTACCAGAAGAGCTTCGAATTGACCTGAATAGGAAAAATGGCCTTCAAAAATGGGAATTGAACAAACTAAGACAACTATTGAAAGAAGAAATCGTAGCTAGAGAATTAGGGGAAAACAAAGCTCAACCGACTACTTCGACGGACTACAGATTTAAAGTTCATTCCCCTTCTTTTAAAACTGCTGGAGCTCTGACTGCTCAGACAGCTCCAGTAAAACGACATCCACATTGTATCTTTTGCGACTCAAATCATTACTCGGATGAGTGCAAAAGGTACAATGATTTAGAGTCTAGAAAAAAGAAGGCAAAAGATAGATGTTATGGCTGTGCACGAGTTGGACACCTAACGAAAATGTGTAGAAAACCAAACGTTTGTGTGTACTGTCAAGGAAGCCATCATAGAAGCTTTTGTCCGACGAAATTTGGAAGAAAATCGGAAGAAGCCATGGTTTCCACTGTATCAGATTCTTTGGAAGACACCGTTACTGCAATGGTATCACCGGGTCAACAAGTCTTCATGCAGACTGCAACAGTAGAAGTATCACCTACGGAAGGTAAGCAGAGGGCCATGGCTCGTTTGTTGATGGACACTGGCAGTCAAAGAACATATGTAACAAAGGCACTGGCAAAACAGTTGAAGCTAAAGCATCACAACAACGAAACCGTTTTTCTTGGCACATTTGGTACCCAATCAACCAAGAAGATGAACCTGCCGGTTGTTGAACTTAATTTGAAGTTGATTGATGGATCTTATCTAACCATAACGGCAAATGAAGTCCCAACGATCACTTGCCCAATACAACGTCTGCCTGTGGACAACAGACTCTGGCCATCCTTACAAGGACTGCAAATGGCCGATTCAATTCCTACACAACTAGAAGTGGTGAATATTGATATCTTATTGGGCAACGAGTACTATTTTGATGTTGTCGAGCCAGAATGCCGATATCTGGAAGGCAACGTAGTACTTCTAAAGTCTCGGTTTGGTTGGATACTGTCTGGGCGCTCTTCAATTCTAAAGGAACGGAAGCCAACGATTTCTTTGCTATCACCTTCACGGTGCTACCAAAGTTCTTTGGAAACTGATGACGTTCTTCAGAAGTTTTGGTCTTTGGATGCCATTGGAATAACGGACGACGGCAGGTCAAATGATGACGATGTTGCTATTGAAAACTTTAACAAGACAGTAAAAATGATTGATGGCAGATATGAAGTCACATGGCCGTGGAAGGAAAGTCAGAGCTGCGTCTCAGACAACTTTCAGTTGGCAAAACGACGGCTCCAGTCTCTGGGAAATCGTCTGAAGCAGTTTCCAGACATAATGGAACGGTATCAGGATACAATCAGAACACAGTTGGACTTGGGAATAATAGAAAAGATTGAAAAGGACAGAAAGGATAATCCGGTTGTCCATTATATTCCACACCATTGTGTGATCAATATGAACAGACCGACTACTAAACTACGAGTGGTATATGATGCATCTGCCAAAAGTGGAAATGGTCTGAAAAGCTTAAACGAGTGTCTCTATCGCGGACCTGTAATGTTGCAAAATCTGTGTGGATTACTCCTGAGGTTCCGGCTATGCAAAGTGGCGATGATCAGTGATATTGAAAAGGCGTTTCTCCAAGTTGGTTTACAGATACCGGACAGAGAAGTTACCAGATTCTTATGGTTCAAAGACACCACGAGAACTGATATAGAAGAAAATGTCGAGATTTACCGATTCCGTCGAGTTCCATTTGGAGTTGTGTCAAGCCCGTTTTTGTTGGCAGCTACCATCAACCACCACCTCAGATCAGCTGGAACTCCAACAGCACTTGATATCCTACAAAATATCTACGTGGATAATGTCTTTGGGTTTAGAGATTCTCTTCTGGAAGCGAAGCAGTACTTCAAAGAGGCAAAAGAATTGTTTGCTACAGCTTCTATGAACCTGAGAGAGTGGACGTCGAATTCCAGTGAATTGATTGAAACATTGCCAGCTAAAGATAAGGCAACTGAGACCGTTGTTAAAGTTTTGGGACTATCATGGGACTCGGTTGACGACGTAATTTCTCTGAATCTGTCCAAGCCAAGTGAGAATGAATCAGCTGTGACAAAACGACAAGTTGTACAGAAGGCCGCTGGTATTTATGATCCGCTAGGATACTTTGCCCCTGTAGTCATAACAGCAAAGATGCTACTACAGGATCTCTGGAGGAACAAATACAAATGGGACGACGATCTTCCGGAAGATTTGCACAAAACCTGGAAGATTTGGTTAATGGAACTTGATCGACTGCCGAAGATTCGGATTCCAAGAAGAATACCGCTGCAGCCAGAAGTCGACCTGCATTGTTTCTGCGATGCTTCGGCAAAGGCTTACGCCGCATGCATCTATCTGGTATCCAAATCTAAAGGCCAAACAAATTCTGATCTTCTATTCTGCAAATGCCGATTGGCTCCAATAAAACAGCTATCATTACCACGGCTAGAATTGATGGCGATATTGATCGGCACAAGAGCCATCAAGTTTTTGACGGAACAAATTAGGAAAGATATTAGAAGGATTGTGGTTTGGACTGACTCAAAGTGCTGTCTACATTGGATTGCCAGTAGAAAGATTCAACCTGTGTTCATTCAAAACCGTTTACAAGAAATAAGAAACCTGAAGAATGCCAGTTATTCTTACGTGCCAACAAACGAAAATCCTGCTGATTGGCCTACTCGTGGGAAATCGACAAAAGAAATAGAAACTTCAAGATTTTGGTGGCATGGACCAGCTTGGTTAACAGAAACTGAAGATAGTTGGCCTCGACAAGATGACTATCAGGAGGAAAACAAACAAATAAAGAACTTAACACCTGAGCCAGCATATGGACCCACCTTATGTACACAGACAGAAGTTGGTTCTTGGATAAATGTTGAAAAGTTTTCAACAATGAAGAAGCTGATACGTACGGTTGCATGGATTCTGCGATTTAAAGGAAAGCTGTTGAAGACTTCTAAAAGAATCGGAATCCTTAGTGCCGAAGAAATATTCGAAGCAAAGCGATTTTTGGAATTACAACTCCAGAAGCAGCAGTTCCCTGATGTTATCAGCTATCTGAACGGACAGAAGATAAAACAGCCGGATATTATTGGAAAATTGAATTTGTTTTTGGATAATAACGGAATCATAAGATGTAGAGGAAGAATCGACAATGCCGATCTTGGATACGATGCGAAGAATCCAAAGTTGTTACCAAGAAGTGCCTGGTTCACCTTTCTGGTAATCAAAGATTGCCATGGAAACCTAGCTCATGCCGGGATCAATCACACTTTGTCTGCAATTCGAAATGAATATTGGATACCAAGTGGAAGAGCATGTGTAAAGAAAACATTAAAGACCTGCTTAATTTGCAGATACTGGGAAGGTGGCAGTTACAAGCAACCTCCGATGCCATCTTTACCGAAAGTAAGAGTAGAAGAAAAACCAGCGTTTACTTGCACTGGTCTCGACTATATTGGACCTCTCTATGTCTACAAAGATAAGAGCAACCCTTCGAAGACATGGATCTGCATTTTTACGTGTGCAGTGACAAGGGCTATTCACCTTGAACTGGTTAAAGATTTGACTGCTGATCAATTTATGATGTGTCTCAGACGTTTCATAGCAAGAAGAGGGAAGCCAGATCAAATCATTTCTGACAACGCTCCTAATTTTAAACTTTGCTATAAAGGTCTGAAGCGAGTATGGTCACAGCCCTCAAAAGAAGCAAACACGGAGATAACGGATTATCTAGTCGACAGAGGAATACAATGGAAGTTTATTCCGGAATTTGCACCGTGGATGGGCGGATTCTATGAACGTCTGGTAAAGTCAGTAAAAAGAAGCCTACGGAAGACTATTGATAATAGATTGCTTTCTTTTGAACAACTTTGGACGATTACAACCGAAGTAGAAGCTATATTGAATTCGAGACCACTGACTGTCATGGATGCAGAAAAGGCCTGTGGTCAGCAAGTTCTCACTCCTGCTCACTTCATCAACCTTAATCCTTCCACAACTACAGCTGCCGGTGATGTGACTGGTGAATATAGAGAAGGTAGAAATCCAGTGAACGATCTTCTCAGTCGGTGGAAGAAAGGACAGAAAATGCTAGACACCTTTTGGTCAGCGTGGAAAGCAGAATATTTGCTCAGCTTAAGAGAACAAGACAAGCAGATAAACACAAGAGGTCAAGTAGATTCCGTTCCTAAGGCTGGTGATGTGGTGCTGGTAAAAGAATTACTACAACCACGAGGACAGTGGAAAATTGGACGAATCAGCGAACCTGTTGTGAGCAATGATGGGAAAATTAGATCGGCTATAGTTCAAGTGAAGGGTGGTAGGAAAATTCAACGACCCCTACCCTACCTTTACCCCATCGAGGTTCGCAACAATACCAACCTCGGCCGAACTGAAGGTTCTGCTGAGAACCTACCCAATACCGCATCTCTCAATGACAATAGCATTGAGAAGAATTCTGATCGTATTCCAGGCGATTTACTTGAATCCAATCAGGAATCAGGGATTTTGGATGGGAAGGGATTGGGATCAAAGGTACACTGTAGCCCTGGGAATTTCTGTAACCCTGGGAATTCCCGCCCTGGGAATTCCTGTAGCCCTGGAAATTCCCGCCCTGGAAATTCAAATCCTATAGTCGGTCCTGATTCGATCAATGGGGGACAATCGGGGAATTCCGGTGACAATAACTCTATCATATTTCACAATGGAAATGGTCCAGAAACCCCGAAAAGACATTCTCGCCGACAAGCAGCCATCAAAGCACGAAGAAACATCAAGACCATTGCTCGTTGGGAGTGTGAAGATAAATGAATTTCCTTTAAATTTAAAGACTAAGAAGAGATTTATCCTTATACTACAAAATCTATATCTTTTGTTACTTTCGTAATAACCATCATATGTTATTCAATATATACATGAAATCGTATAAAGTCGGGTTTTCTTAATTTAACAAACCCCCACCCCCAAAGGAGACTCATCATTAGACATCGACAAACGATAGTTAGGGGGGATGTGGTTCATACATGGCTGCCTAAATAAAATTTTTTCAAATAAATTTAGCAAAAATCTCCAATACCAACCTTCAGCAGCAATTTTGAATACCCTCAATGAGACCCCACTAGGATTCAGCCAAGCAAATCTAATTTTACCATTGTACAAAAATACTCGGAAAAATAGCTGAGCAAAAAAATCTTTATGTGAATTTTCAATGGCAAGCACTTTAGTTTTTTGCTAACCATTTATTTCTGTTACCTTTGGTAGGCATATGCCTAGGAGAGATCTAGAGATAGAACGAGTTTGTTTGATAGATAGCATTACCTAGATACAAAAGTCAGTGGTCGTCTGGCTGAGCAAAATTCCAACTGGATGCCTAACAACGGGCATTCTTAAATTGATAGAAGCTGCAAATCCCACCCAGCTGATAAAATCCAGCTCTTGAAAATACTTAGTTATGGTCTCAGCTGTACTAGAACTGGTACCTGCTACTTGTTACCAACCTGGCTAAACATTTTGCACCTTCGGGTGATGATCATCACATTGTGATGTCTAATGCAGCAAACAACAACAACAACAACAACAACAACCGTTCTCATTGCCCAGAATGGAGCAGCAGGGAAATTCTTAACTATCCAAAATATAACATTAATACGCTTAGTCTTCTTAGACGTCTTGTCCCTAGTGTCAGAAAGGAAATTTTAGTTGTAACCTATCGCAATAGCTTTAAGCGCTATAATTTTAGTTGGAATAATAGCTTGCTTCGACGCGCGCCCAACTATAACGCTGTACTTAGATACATTGGCGCTGGCAAACTGGCAAACAATGCAAAACCAAGAAGACAGCTGCTCAGTTTTACAGATTTTCTTATTTTGCTCCGGTGGGCAGGAGCCAAATTTAAATTAAAAATTTATCAAGTTTAAAATTCGTTACAACTATGTATCTTGGGATTGTGATGATTCTGAAGGGGGCGAATTTTGCTTCTAATAGTAAATAATTGTCAAACCTTTGTCTGTTGTGGACAAGTCCATTAAAGACATGATATACGTAGCACGTATTTTCGTCATAAAATATTGACTGTGCTAATTGAATTTTTAGTATATACAATAAAGGGCTCCTAGAGGAAGAGCTATGCATTAGCCTCTGACACTAATAAGGTTTTCAGAAGCCTTTATGGAATAAATTTGATACTCTGCCAAACTATCTTGAAATCTTCTATGATAGTTTCCTTTTCTGATGCCCATATTATTGTTGCCGTCAAGCGTCAATGTGTCCTTTAGAAACTAGCGACAATCATAATGTCGTTTTTGTTCAAACTTTCGCTTTGTGACAATTTGGTAAAACGTAAAACAAAGCATTATATGTATTTATGCTTATTCCGTAGAAGCTGATTTCACTCGACTGTTTTCAGCATTTGTGTAGTAATGAGAAGACTATGAAATGTATAAAAAATATAAATTTGGATACACATTCAACAGTTTGCATCCTATGTAGTAGTTAAACATAATTCATGTGACCCTGAATGTTTTTTATCTTGGTGCCCAGCAATTTAGGTTCTCGTTAGAGACCTTTATTTTGCTGCTCTTCGCAGTCCAAAAGGTGGACAAGAGGCGGAGAGGCGAGGATCAAGGATAGAAAACATGATCCCCAAGCAGTACTGACGTACGGTTATTTCAGTGACCCTGAATGTGAGCATAAAACAAAATACATCTGAGCCTGAATCTAACATTCTATTGATAAGCAGTTTTTGTACAATTTGGACTCTTTAAATTTAAAATCACCAGTGTGCTTTGCAAAAGTGAAGAGTCCTAAAACTGCATCTCTCTCAGAATGCGGTTTGGGTGAAAAAACAGACGGGCCAAGTTGCAGTATATATTTATGTAATATTTTCTCTTTCCACGTCGATCAGAATTTTCTAGCCATAGTATTTCGTTTTCATGCGGCAGAGACCGGTGGTGTACGATAAAAAATTCTTAAATATCCATAGTTTATGAACTGCTACTTTAAAGTTGTCATGCTATCGTATTGATACAGCCTTAGTAACTTTTAGAATCGTATGTAAGGGAAGCAGGCATAGGAAAGATTGAAAAGCCTGATACGGGAGTTCAGCTGATGGTCTTATGGTGTAATGTAAGCTTGTCTGTCTAGAGGTCAGAAAGGCCGTGGTTCAATCTCCGGCTGGGCCAATTCTTTGGTCATCCATCTCGGCCATCCTGAGTGAAAAAGCTGAACTCCCTCTTCCTCTGTCTCTCCTAAGGGTTTCAGGGCCACAGGATACTTGAGGCCCCCGTATGGGCTTCTCCTCGGTTTCTTCCTGGTTCCAACAGCCCTTGTAGAAACGCTATACTTAGAGATACAACACGCTCTCGGCCCGGTAATACTGCTGGGTTTGAGTTATGACCTAGCTAGCTACCTTACATTTATGGTGTGGGGAAAAGCAAGCTCAGCCACCAGCCACGGTAGGTAAAATCGGGCCTCCAGCCTCCAGCCTCCAGCCCCTTGAGTAGTCTAAAAGACTACTCCCTTGGGTAAAATGCAGCCACAACTGCCAGCCCTACTGGCTAAAACCCGGCTCCCCGGCAAAATCCAATTTTGCAACTACCTCAATGAAAATATTAACAACTACCTTCAAACAAGGCTATCAATACAAGGGAAATAAAATCGTTGTTAATGTAGTTCATCGACCCTGACCATAGCTTGGCCGGCTTGTAACTTTTTTCGCCGTCAGGGCTTGCGTTCTGTAACAGTTTGGCCGGGCTGGAGCTAAAACCAATGGTCTTTAAATGGTCAAATGTCAAATTTTAACTTGTATTTTGGTTTACCTGCAAAAGAAGGTGCCAGTCTGGCGACCGCCAGGCGGACCATAAAAAATTGGGTCGGCGAGGTGAACAACATTATTTGGTACTGGAATCTTGTATCGGAATTCATATGGAACAGTTTTATGCTGCCCCGGAAATTAGAAAAATGGGGACAGCGTTTTACAGTAGGGGCTGGGTTTTATCAAAGGGGCTGGAAAACTGGCGCTGGGTTTTGCCCTCGGGACTCGGCTGGATTTTATCTAGAAGGGCTGGAGGCTGGAAGGCTGGGCTGGGTTTTACCGTGTTACATCATCAGTTATTTAGGAAAAGGTAATTTTTAGATACGATTTTAAGTTTATCGGTTGATCTTATGTATCTTTAGTCTTCTTTGAATTCGTATCAATTTCGTGATCTTCACGACAGCTCCCTACATTTGTAAATTTACAATTTACAGATAGTCTATACTCCTGATTTTGTCTAAAAAGACTTAGTTTTATGTGTATGCTGTTTGGATATTCCGCATAGCATATTAAGAAGGACCACCTAACGTGAAACGTTTATAGATAGAATTTGATTGCTGGAAAGTATAAACCATAAATTGCCCTTATGAATCGTTTTTACATTTACATTGCCTAATTTGATTGGATTTACGATTTGTCTTAGATGCCCAGTGCCCAATTGCTTGACCTTCAAAGATAGTTTGTCCTCTTGGCAATAACAATTCGAAGGAATATAGTTATACATTATTCTAGTTTAGAGACTCAAAGCAAAAAGACACTATTCCGGTGATGACCAGATTCAGAAACATTTTAAGCTGCAAAGGCGCTGCAAAAAATAGTAGCAAAGATGAAAACAACATCACCGTATCGATTAAAGTTCTCAGAAAGTGTAAATTTTTTCCAAGCTATCATTTTAAATTTTTTAAATCCAAATTTCAACATTTTTAATTTAAAAAATCCGGGCAGGAAACGAATCGAATCTAGCTTTAAAAGCGAAACCAACTGACGCTATCATGTCCCGGTTCCGTCTCTATCATGCGGTAATCGTCAGCACTTTACAGCCAACCACCCTTAAGGGGGGGGGGGGGCTACGAATAACACTAAAAGTTCAATGTTGGAAAAGCTAGCTAGTCTTTTGCCACATAATAGTATCAGGTTTAGTGTAAAATAGTTTAAAGTTTGAAAGAATTCCATGCAGCGTAGCGTCCTGTGGAGCCATCAGAAGTTGGTGCTGTCGGTCCAAAGCTCGACATGACACATACACAAACTTCGCCTCGCCCTGATCGCTCTGCGCAAGGTACGGTACCCAAATTTTCCAGAAATAGTTCTGACATATAGTGCTTTGATATCGTGTAAAATAATCCTTAGATCAATGTATACTTTTCTGTGAGATACAATCAAAGTGCGAAAAATTGGGTGTTGTAGGTCTATACGGGTGGAGGTTAACTAACGTCTAATGAGCTGTGGTTTACCAAATGAACCCAACTTTGCTCCAATTAATACTCCAAGTATCTGGCTTAACTTGTGTGAAAATGACGTGATTTCGTTAATCCCTGCGTTCGCAGTGCTAGATTACATTATCGATATTGCCGCTGTTATTTGGTGCCATTTCGAAGATGTGAGTCAATTACTCCAAATTACTAGGGCAGAATCGGCTAAAACTTTGCGCATTATAGGCCAGTGAGTGTACCAAGATGTGCAGAAAGCTAGATCACTAAACATCGCTCCAAGGCTTAGAAATGCTAGATTGATTTCCCGAAGTATGGATGGCGATCGCTCCAAAAAGCTTTAAGACAGTTTTAAGCGCATACTGCACGAAGGAAGCGTAATATCGAAAAACGGATTTCATATTCGGATTTAGCAGGTCAAATAACCCCTATAAGCACCTTTTCGGCAAAATCGGAGACAAAAAATTTTTTGACCCCATTTTTACTGCGCTTAGCTAGCTTTTCAGGCCTAAAAATAAGGGTTATTTCTTAACGAAAACTTTGCTAGCACACTAACCAGAAAACCAAAACCCTCGAAACTTACCCACAGTTTGCCCCAATTAGAGCCTAATAATTGGTAAAAAGCTGGGCTAGGCTAGGGGCTGCCAATTTTATTAGATCGAAAACGGCGCACGGTCACCTCGCAACTTTTTGCCAAATTTCAAACTTTGACCTGTTATTGCTGAAGAAGGAAGCAACGCTCGAAAGCCGGCATACTTTTAATATTTAGTACTTGTAACAATAAACATTTGTGGTAAAAAGTGACAAGATCGGTCAAGCCGATAATTCACCAGAGCTGAAAAAAGGTTTTTCAAAAAACCCATTTTTCGAACTAAAATCTGTACTTTGGCGTCCTGCCAAAAACGGTGTATATGAGATATATTGTTGCCCACCCTAAACTTTTTTACTTTGATATGTTGGCTAACAATAGGCGAAAAAGTGGCTCTCTCCGACGATGTCGTGCCAACCCGTTCGTAGCCCCCCCCCCCTTAATACAGCTGTCTAGTTGACTATAAGCTCAGTGCTGTGTTTTCAGAAGTATTAAAAGATAAGGATGAGATTGCTTCACTGAATAGGTCAGCAACATTATGAGGCCACATGTGTAGCAAATTCAATATCGTGCAAAAGTTCCGTTCAATTTGATTGTTTTCAGCTGCAGTCGAATAATGTGAAATGTTCTAAGCAATGATTAAGAAATACAGTTTTCGTGTAAAGTACAGATTTCAAATTCAAAGATTTGGTGCTTCTGAAATGAAAAAAGGTTTTTACAAGTTAGTTCAATTCATTCTTTAATATTTCTCCCAATTTCTGACTTCTAACATGTGCCTGTGCTTACTTTATGTTCCTTTGTTAACTTTTATCTCTCGTCCCTATCCCTGCGGGATTATACACTCAAAACATTAAGCAGGAAGTGAACTCGGCGAGGAAACACATTTGATTACAAAACGAAAAAGAGAGTTAGGAAATTAATGTGACCATGGCAACGAGGATAAAGAAAGATCTATCTTACATACATCTTCTAGGTTATTCCTTTGGACGCTTATTTGATCATACCATCTGATGTCGTCATATACCACCGTAAAATATGTAGATATTTTGTTTCTACAAGAAAGCTTGCAGAGCAGAGGAAACAATTTTCCAGTATCTAAGTAATTCTCTAAGAAGCATGCTAAGATTGAGATGATCAGCAGTTGCCAAGGAGACTTACCTGGAAAGTCTCAGGGAATTCTAAGTTCAGGTTAAACGGCTTTCTCTTCAGATACAAGCAGAAGATTAGGGGAAATGAGAGCTTACTTTTGATTTATGATACATGAATTTGCATAATCTGCTACTGATCTTGTGGTGCAAGCCACGCAAGCCGACTAAGCTACTTTGCAGACAAATCACCGTATACATTTACCGTAGCTATACTGTAGGTAGTTTTGTATGGAGGTCTCATACCTTCTGTCGGTGACCTTCACCTCTCCACCTCTTGTCCACTTTAATAGGCCTCTACGGTACGAGTGCCTGACATGACAAGTGCTAAGCGCCTGCCGCCTAGTTAAGCAAGTGTGATGATGCGATGCCTCTAGTCAATTAATTCATAATTTGTGTGCTGTCTTTAACAGAGCGTCTTTCTGACAGCCTTCTGCGTTAGAAACTGCAGTAGGATAAAAGGCCAAACACCATTTAATTGTGGCGACTATATAATATAATGAGTTAAATGTTAAATATTATAATGTTATAGTGAATAATAAAAGTATACTTTACAGTTTGCTGAATACTCCTCCAGGCAATTATATAACAAATATAAACCATGAAAAACGCAATTATATTCAATAAAAATCACAAATGCATCAGCTTTAATCAAAGATATTTTAGCAGGTCCAATTTCTAAAATGCAGAGGGAAAAAGAGAATGTTAGTTTGTTGATTTCAGCGCAAGCGCTTAGCGTCGGCGACCTCTCCAGTTGGCGAATGGATTTCTGCGTCCAGAGTCAGTGGATGAAGATCCACTGCTGCTGCTTCCGCTGCTTCCACTGCTTCCGCTGCTGCTGCTAGAGCTTCCTCGATTGGCAAAAGGGTTGCTGCCACCGCTGCTGCTGCTTCCGCTGCTGCTGCTTCCACTGCTGCTGCTTCCACTGCTACTGCTGCTGCTGCCACTGCTGGAACTGCCGCTGCTGGAGCTTCCGCTGCTGCTGGAACCGCCAGTGCTGGACGTAGAGCCGCGGCTGGATTTCTAAGACAAGAAAGTTCTAATGAGGCAACCAACTCCACTGCGATGCATTAATTCGTTGTCACTAAGATGCGACTGTTAAACTATCACCATTTTTGTAGTGCAGAGGATGTATTTGGCTTAACAACATACAGCACAAGATGCTTGTCATGCTCTTATGTATTATGTACTCTTGCTATTATTAAACTGCAAGGAGAATAGTTGGAATTGTTCACTAAACCATTCATGTTCGTCTGGTGAGCGTAAGAAAAATTCAAAACCATTTCACTTCAATGCACACTTTTGCTAACTTTATCACAAAACACAAACAGCACTACATATATTTGTATTCTGTAAGTTCAGTTTTTGGATGTAAAAGAAGTGAATAACATACGGATTTGGTGCCGCCATCGTCCCAGGATCGGCTTCCAGAGATCAAAGTTTTGCCAGTGTAGTCAACATCAGCTTCACGGCATCCAACCTGCTTGAAGAAGGCGTCATAGTTGGAGCTCTTGCTCTGGCAAGCTTGCTCAACATCCTTATCAGGCTTGGATTTTTCGTACATATCAACTCGGAAAACAATGCTGGCAGCCTGAAAAAATCATTTCAATGAACAAGTAATTGTCGTTGAAGTGAGTATATATACTTCCACTGCAGTTACTTAAGTCAAATTATAATGTAAAAAAACTAACCGCCAGTTATAATTTGCCTGAATTCGCAAATTATGTATGATGTTTGGCGAATATGTAAATATAAAGTTATAGATATAAATATAAAGTATAAATATAATAAATAAATAAATATAATAAATATAATAAATAAATATAATATAAATATAAATATAATAATATCATATAAATATAATATAAACATAAATATAAATAATGTAAATATAAGGTATAAATCGTACTCTGTTTGAGTAGAGGCTGTCCTTTCGGATGGTTTCACTTTTTGACATTTTGGCGTCCGTTGGTGGACAGTAGGTCACTTCAACCTTGAGAACATTATTGCCTTTGCTGACGGGTTGATCACAAGCATTGTTTTTGGTCTTCTTGAATACGTAATCAGTTGAGGATTTCATACTGGCTTCGTTTGTCAATTCACCGCCGCAAAGATCGGTATAGAAGCTGCAATCAAACGCAACAAATACAACCATGTACGACTATAAAAGAGAAATTAAGAAAAGAAGAAAAGAAAAATGGCTTAAAGGAACAATTTCTAGAGACGGTTCTTTAGCCCATTGGCTGTCACATGGATTTGAAGCTTACGCCCGAGCCTCCTGTTAAATTCACACCTCACATCTACCAATTGCCATAAGACCGTCTTCGTACGGTTGAGGTTAAAATTTTGACGTGAATTATTTCCTTTAAAATAGAATGTCAATAAGTGCTGCGTACCAGTTATGAGGTCCACACTTGTATTTGTCAGTACACTGATAGGTACCACCATAAGGAGCCATAATCGTAAATTTGGCAGCCAAGTTCTTGATCAAAGTACCGGCTGGGATTTTCATTGGGATCTAGAATAAATAAATATATAACTAAATAAATAAATATATAACTAAATAACTGCCTGAAATACATAAAATAAACTACAATAAATAAAAGAAATACATAAATACATAAACTTCCTAAAAATATAATACTCCCTTTTAGAATCAGTTTATATCTTGAGGGTTTACATATGCATTTTCGAATTCTTACGGTGATGAGGGTGCAGGAGGGCCAGGCGACTTTGGTTCCTCCGCTTCCCTTTTCTGTGGGGACAACGGCCGTCACCTGGTCGCCATAGACCTTGAAGTCATCATCAGTCCATTTGTTTCCTACAAAAAATCCAAATACATAAAATATGCACAAATATAAATAAATACAAAAAGTTATACATATTGCGAGCTTTCTAAGGCCTGTCAAAGGTATCTGAATTGAAACTTAATACAAACACTGTTGTCGAATATGGATTGAATGCAGAATGCCGTAATTATCATATATATAGATATGCAAGAATTTTGAGTTATCTATATTTTACTTCTTAGTGTTGCTGTAGTATTTTGTTTATTCACACTTAAATTTATTTTACGTGTATATAAATTTTTATTGTTTTATCCTAGGGTCGCGCTTAAATGTCTTACCACTGACATCTGGGCAGGCCTTTTCGTCGGCTTGCTGGAACTGATATTTGGCCAAATCAACCTTATCACTCCAAGAATGAAGAGTTGTAGACTTGTCTTTCTTATCAGTTGTGGCATCATAGATTTTCACTTTCAAATATTCAATCTGAACATTTAATATACAACTTTCTAGTTCAACTACTGAATGTTAACCTCAAAAAGAAGGAGAAAAGAATGAGCTATCAAAGCTTGCTGGCACAGCGGGCTCTTTGTAGGTGAAGATAAAGGTTTACTAGCTGTTGTACACTCTGGCATAGCTTTGACAGAACCCGGCAAATGTAGTGGCGACAATCGCGACGGGCAAACTCATCCCGGGGTGGCCAACCCGGGTACAGCATAAAAAGCGATATGAACTTATACGTAACGAATCGAAAATGAAATTGGCCGCATGCTTACGTAGCGTATTCAATTTTATGCTGTTTCCGAGGACGCACCAAAATTTGATTCACCCCACGAAACAAATTACCCGGGTAATTGGTTTGTTTGTTGGATTGAAGGCTAACTTTTAGTCAACTTTCATTTCATTAAGTACACTTTCCCTTTCTGTGGCGTACCGTAGTTCTCTGAGTGTTGTAGTTCTCATTGATAGCCCGGGTTCGTTCGGACTGAATGTTCGCCGAAGCCTGAAGGGCTCGAGGATGACTGGCGCTGAGCCAGTTCTGTTTTCCGTTGTTGTCAGAGGTGATGGTACCGTGAGGCAGAATTTTTCCTTCTTCAGCAACGGTTTGCTTGTTCTTGTCCAGATCTTGAACGTTGAAATCTCGCTTCTTGGAATCGATACCGGCGAACTGTTTGTTACCGTAGGCTTCAGCTCTAAAATATGTAAATGCATGCAGTTGAATGCAAACATTGTTTGGCTAAAGTATCTAGTATCTAGTGTGGAAAAACTAATACTACTGTGACGACATATTTCGTATATATTATAAAAAAATAAATAAATGTAAGTGAAACTATGTAGTAGTTTTCGATTCTGAGCTATGTGTTCTCCGTGTGGCCGTTTCCATGTGGCGCTTTTCCGAGGCAAGGAAAGGCCAATTATCTAACCGTAGAGAGTTTTCGATACCTAGTATGTTTCAGAATTATGAGAAAAACGCAGTTTACACTAAAGAAAACCTACTCCTTTCCATTTTTGGTCTTGGCACTGGCTTCTTTGGTTGACTGATCTCGACTGAAGAAGCTAATCAAGCCAGGCTTCTTTCGGCTTCCTCCATGAATGTCACCGGTAACCTGCTTGCCGGATCCACTATGGGCATCATAGCTCTTCTTTCCTTTGTCCGTATCAACTTCCGCATTTTTGGATCCTTTGCTGACCTTCTTCTCACCCGGCTTATTTTCAGCCTTAGCGTCTTTGCCGGCCTGAGCTTGGCCCTTCTGGACGTTAGCATCCTTATCTCCCTTATTCTGGTAGTTCAGGGTACCACCCTTCTGTCGATAGGAGCCATCGGCTTCCAGTGATGGGATTTTGTTGCCATGATGATTGGCGTCAAAACTTTTACCCGATTTACTGACGGTTGCCTTCTGTTCACCGCCCGTCTCGTAGGCAGATAGCAGTCCAACGGTGCCCACAAGGAGCAGGGCCAGGGATATCAATTGCATAATCAAACACTAGTTGTATATAAAGCTATAAATAAAGCAAAATTAGAAATTTTCTAAATTGTCTAGCAGCACGAAATTGTTTTCAGATACACAGCAGTCAATAATGATAAACAACTGCCACGACTCTTAAAGAAGTTAAATAACATATTTCCACCCAACTCTACCGCCAAGTATGGGGCAGTTCTCACATTAATGATGGACTGGACTGGCGACCTCGAGTACATAGGGTCCCCTTTTGTGATATCATGTTTTACATTGAAAATGTTGACATTAGAATTCACAATGAAATGCAACTGCATGAAAGTTCATTCTTCGAAATGCTGCACCAGGATTTTCGTGTCAGCTCAATTTCATGGCCACATCAACTTTTCTTGAAGTTTACGTTCAATTTGACAATCAAGACATTAGTGCGGAATTGCAGAACTCAACTAGGCTTATATATTTTCAAAAAATTTTGTTTACAGTCATTTGACTTAGAAGTCGTTACTTGTAGTTAGCTGAAATAGTTATTTCATTAGTTGAGCCTCATTTTCTTGATGAATACCAACTTTCAAAATTATTGGAAATCCAGTTTCCATTTTCTACTATAAATGAGAAAGAAGAAGAAAGTCATGTACCACCGAAGTATAAACAATAAGTAATTCAATCCAAAATATCGAGGTCCGTCTGCGGGAAAACGTAAAGTATTGGAATGTAAATGTAAAACGTTAAACAGTTTATAAGTTTTTCGACGCACCAACCTTACCTTAGACAACTCTTCACTATGGCACAGGGAGAACGAAAACTGCATAGGCTACATTCAACTATCGTTAAGTCTAACTTAATGCGCTTTAATAAAATATATTAACACCTTCAAAGCCGGTTTACACCAATTTCAGGATTTTAAAAGTAGCCAACTTTTTAAGCGTTGGCGGCCAACTATTAATTTTTATACCTGTTCAAGTAATACTAAATACGACGCACGAAACGTCTGATTTTTAACACGAAATCGTTAAAATATTAAAGCGTATATTTTGGTTAGTTGGCTGTCGAACCGGATTTAATCGTTTAATAGTCGAAAGAAACAATACTTCAATAAAAACAAACAACTTGTAAAAAGGGAAAAGCTGAAATCATCTAAACATCTTGCAAGATTGTTGAAATGTAGAAATTACGTTCCTGGTTTTACTAAATTGGCAATCACAGATCTCTTGTTTATACAGTTTGAAACGAATCTGAGAACTTTTACTAAAGATTTTATAAAAGATAAACTTTTTGACTGGTCCAGATGGACACTGAAGTGCAGTGCAGTATATATTTAATAGAAGTTTCATTTTATTAGACTGCTTTTATTAAAAGATGCAACTCTTGCTCTCTGTCGTCTGGACGAGGAGAAAGTCGGCTGTCATAAAATCAAAATGTTAAAAGCGATAATAAAAAATAAGCTAGACATGTGGTATGAAAATACAACTAAATCAATGCAGGAGGTGAAATGGGGGCGGGGCCGGAGCGGAGGCAGCTGAAAAAACAGATTATTTTGCTTTTTTGCCAAATAATTGATAAAACTGGATTCTGGGGAGTGAGCGACCCTTCGGGAGGAAATGAGCTCCAGGTTTTTAACCCCCTCCCCAAGCACTTGTAAGGAAACGACTACCAATCTAAATGGGAACTCAGGAAAGATAAACGAAACGTCGTGATCAATAATTCAATCGCTCTCCTAAGGCCAAAGCAGTATCGGACTTTTTATTTACTAAGATTTACTGAGATTTACTGCAAGGAAGATAACAAGCAATTTAACTCGAGTCATGACTTCACTAATTTAAAATTTTTAGCAAATTACATTATATGATTGAATTGGAAAATGAATTCTCTTGTGTCACGTACAAAGCTAACATAACTTACCAAAACACTAAATTAAAGTCGAAAGCTCTACAGTTGAGAAAAATATCAATTACAAGATTCCTATACAAGTCGAAAGTGCGCACTGTACTGCAAACTGTAGCCTCTTTTATATTTCACTGTGAGTCCTTTACTGTAACACAGTTGTTTCTTCTTATCTTATACAAAAATTACGTACAAAACCACCTCCACAGAAAGCGTAGGCAGATCAGGATCTGGGATATGTTAGAGGCGATCATCACTTCTCGTTGCATTTAGCGCAAACTTTTCCAGTGCAGTTAAAACCTGCAAAACAAACTGTGCCCGCCGGCAAAAATTTTTACGTTTGCCATACAAATTAAGGCGTCCTTCATACGACAAACTTCAAAAGCAATTTCTTATTTCTAGTGTAAAGATCCGTTTTTAACGCTTTTTTGTCTGCTCACATGAAAAGCCTACGAACTACGAAGATAATGTAATAAAAGTGCGTCACTAACAGTAGTGTATTGTATACTGCACAAACACCCATATTTGTGTTCTAAAATTAAATGCTACAGTAACGAATTGAAGAAAACAGACAGTGACATATCGAAGAAACAACTGAAGGTGTGTTCACTGTCGAAAATATCTGTTGAATTTTGTTTACTTGCACTTATTGAAATGAATCGGCTCTTGTTTTGTTTCTCAATACAACTAACTATCTAACTGCTTGCTTGTTAACTGCTCGTTCTAACCACAATGTGCTTTAACTGTCTTACAACCAAATCAATTACCGATACACCAGTAGAAAACAGTACACACAGAGCGGCTCAGTGGTTTTTATTCCGGGTGGAGCGGAATACCTAATATGGGTTTGTAGCATCTTTTGTGTGTAATATCTCTGATGCCTTAGAAAAATGCCTACGCTCAACACAGACCTAGCTATGTACCATTTTTTGCATCCACAATATGCAAATTAGTTTTACAACAAACATAAATAGGTGCAAAGCTGGAATTTTTTTCCGGACACCTCACCCCAGTTGGTATTCCGGTTAGGGGTAGTGTCAGCTTGTTCTCAAAGTTTGTTGGGTGTGGGGAGCTGACACTGAATAACTGCAATTGCAATTATCCGAGGTGTTCTCCAAGGCTGTCGGGGCGTCCATTACTTTAACCGTAATGAAGGCCGCGTGGCAGCGCTCGCCAAGCAGGCGGCCGCCCCTTGCACCCTTGCACTAACTCGGTAAATTGCCCAAGGTGGGAAGTCCAGGGTTCCCCCTGAAGGACCATAATGATGCGGCTCCAGTTTGAAGCCGGAGTGAACAACGATCAGAGTAGATCAGTTGCTCAATTCCAGATCCTTCGGATCTAAACTTTCGTGTTTGTGGTTGATTTGTGCAGAGAGTACGGTCAACATTCCTCTCTGATCAACCTGTGCTCAGCGTAATGAATCAGTACAGAAGAATCAAGCCTTCCGAAGAACAAGCAGGTCAATAAAATGTATGGAAATTGAAAAATATTCAAATGAATTAATCACTTAGGGAGGGCTCCCTGCTCCTAACTTTGTATTCTATGATTCCTAATGATATTTTGATTTGATATTGATTTGATATGTATGCTTAGCCCATTCGTGTCCATAGCGAAAAGCTCATTCCCTCAAATGATAAAATATACATCTATGAATAACTGTCGAATCAGCCAGCCTAAGAATATCCAAATAATAAATTAATCGAATAAAAACCAGCACTATAACACCAGCCTGATACCAACCGTACTTGCTTCATCTTCCTTCCACAGCTTATTTTACAACTGGGTTTCTAAATAGTAACACCAAAGTTCAGCTTAAACCAGACCCTCACTCCATTAATACATATACAAGTTCTTCTTAAAAATCAATATTAAAAACTCAGAACTTAGACTTTTTTAGGCAACCATTCCTCAGCTTGTAGCGGATCGGATCCATCTGGAATTCGATGTCTTAAAGTAGTGCATTCATTTTCCAAATACATACAGCTGGTGATCAGTCTCTTAGGTAATTTATTTTTCGATATGCGAATGTCCTGATTGCAATATTTTTCTCGTTAATAATAATGGAATTGTGCTGGCGCAAGAATTCTCCGATTTTGTGGCATAAAAATCGCACGAGAGAAAAGATTTACACCGGGACTCCCCCATTTCAGTGAACTAATTCTGTACTCAGTGCCCCCTAAAATGATGACTGTCGAATTGAATGTGGTCTCCCTGACTTGTCGCATGTCCATGTGCTGAAGCTAGAGAGCTGAAAAATTTATCCATATAAACAGCTTTTCCAGGTTTATAACGTAAGCATAATGGTACCAATAATCGGTCGTCATTGAAAATATCACTTGCTAGCTGCAAAAGTTCAAACAATATAGCAGCAAAAACTTTAATTCAGATAGTTCTCTGTAAAGGAATCTTGCCCTTTTTGGGCACTGCTTGTTTACTGTTCTACAAATCATATTCCTAACCTTGTCATTACAGTGTGCTTAGGAATACCAGAAATAAACTAGCATTATAACATAAGCTACATAGCATATAAACTGTGAGGTCATATAATGTAAGATGGCATAAGAAAATTGATCCTGGTATGGAAGTTCAGCTGATGGTCCTGTGGTGCTGCGGAACGGAGCGAAAAGGCATTAGTTAGATCCCCTCCTAGACCAATTCTTTAATTTTAACCAGGACTGATGGCGAACTCTCCGTGTCTGAATTCCTTTGGGTTTCACGCTTCTATTTCACACAACCACTCTTTTAAATTATCCAGAAATAATGCTACTTTTACCACTTTTAATCGTTGGAATCTCTTGGGCTTTCCAGCCAATCATCCAATCATACCTTCTATCAATAGGAATTTTAGAATTTTGTATGGGAGCACACTGGAGGTGGAGGGTAATATATTCCAAATTTAATAATAATAATAATAATAATAATAATAATAATAATAATAATAACAATAATAATAATAATAATCATGTTGATGATAATAATAATAATTATATTAATACACTGTCTTAATTTTTGTGGTAACAATAATAATGCCACACAATTACGCTAACTTTGTAGTACTTTGTGCCTTCTGCCTTGTAGTCACCTTTATTCCTCGAGAAAGTGTAGGAGAACTCGACAAATCTGGTCTAAACTTGGCGTTATTTTGCGGAGGAATTCTATGGTGTGATTGTTTGAATAAAAAATGACTGTGTTTAACTTACTCTGATCCATGGCTTTGGATATCATGGTATTCTAATATTTCACTTAATAATAATAATACTACTACTAATAATAATAATGATAACAATAATAATAATAACAATAACAATAATAATAATAATAATAATAATAATAATAATAATAATAATAATAATTAATAACTATACTAATACTAATGATTATGATAATAATAATAATAATAATGCACAAAATTTAAAACTATGGCTGGATGCGTCTAATCGTGAAAAATACGAAAATATAAACGGTTTTTGTGAAACTCACTGAGTCGGCCACAATTCCGTCCTAAACCTTGGCGTTATTTTTCAATGCGGAGGAATAGTCTCCCCGCTGTTATTGTTAGTAGTGGTTTAAATCTAATCTAAGTGGTTTTTTACTTTTTGAAAAGATCTTGCCATAACAGTGATAAAATCTTACTGGAGACTTAAAATTTTTGGGTTTTAAAAAAATTACTAAAAATATTCTCTTATGCCAGGGAAGTTATCCAGCTAGTGTATTCAAAGTTTCGGTGATGTTTGTTTTTGACACTGGATTTGTGAAATTTGATAATTCCATTTGATTGAAGTTTTGTAAGTCGTTTGGTTTTTATCTTCATATGGGCATGCTTTATTGCTGAGTTGTAAATTTAATAATGGTAGGTATGTCGTAAATGAAATTATATTTTTACAATGAAACAAATTGGCGCTTCAGTAAAAACAACGATTTCCGAATAAACTGAGGTCATTTTTCCGCAAACATAAAATACAAGAATCATAATAGAAATAAAAATTTTAAATTGAATTTGTTAACAAATACTACAGCACCAGCACTGTATGTGAAAAAGCTGAAGACAGGAACTAAGCAACTCATTAACAAACTTTGTAGCAACCTAGCCACTAGTGTACAGAGAGCACCAATGATATAGAAGTTATGTGCTCTTCTCTCCTGGCTCCGTGGTGTAGTGGTTGCACGCCTAACTGCAGTTCGGGAGGTCCGTGGTTCGATTCCCAGCGGAGCCAAATCTTTACAGCAGGCTGCCAGGAGAACCTGGAATCCAGCCCCTGCTTCTTGTCGCGTGTACCTGTCTTGGCGAGGCTAGACTGGCTGTTTCCCTGTGTTTGGTCCTTGTGCGGCTCGGGGCGAGCCTCTTGTAAGCGAGGGAGAGATGTACAGAGAGCATCAATGATATAGAAGTTATGTGATCTTCTCTCCTGGCTCCGTGGTGTAGTGGTTGCACGCTTAACTGCAGTTCGGGAGATCCGTGGTTCGATTGCCGGCGGAGCCAAATCTTTACACTAGTCTTGTAATAATAATAATAACAACAACAATAATAATAATAATAATAATAGTAATAATAATAATGTTTAATGTCGAAGATATATGAGTGGTACACTCGTTTGCATATTTTGGCAGCAAAAGGTAAAGTTAATTATAAATTAAGATTGCACAAAAGTTTTTCAGATTGCCTGTTTTTTAATCTTCTCCGATACATTGTTCCAGATCTTTGCGTTTGTTACGAAAAAGGAATTTTTCATAAAATTAGTCCTGCAAAATAGCATAAGTATTTTGCCTTCGTTTCTTAAGCAATGATTTAGAGGTGGCTGCTGATAGAACTTGGAAAGTCTAGTAAGTTGTCCTGTTGTTATTACGGTAGATGTAATGTTTGTAAATCGTCTAAGCCGTCGGGTAGACAGTAACTGCACATTACTTTGAATCAAAGGGTTCACATTCCATGGTAACTGCAATAGCTGTCTTAATGCTACTCTTTGGAACTTTTCCAGCTTAATAATGCTGAAGCATACTCAAGGTGTGGCCTGACATATATCTTATATAGTCGAAGCATCGCAGATTTAGGCAAGGATCGTCAGTGTACTCTAATCTGGCTTAGTGCTGCAGTTCCTTATCGTATCATTGCAGAAACTTGGCTTGATGTTTTCAGATCATTCAGCTTAGTGAGGACTTTAATATGGGGTGCCACGGAAATAGACTGATGGTCGTGGGAGATTTCTTTAACTGCGCATCTAGTGGAAATGAATACAAGCTGGGCCTTTTGAACATTTAGTTTTAGCAAATTGTTCGTTATGTAATCTTGTACAGTCTTAAAGGAGACCACTAACTCGTTTATCGACTCTTGTACTGTACTTGTACTGCACTGCTTGTACTTTACTAAATTTAAGTGCAGATTTCAAATAAATGTTTGGTTTTTACATGCTGACTGCTAACCACCTTTTTTCTTACAATAAATTCTGAAAATGTACAGTGTGCAGTGGCGTTTTAAATTTGTTTTGTGCGACTGTGACGAGTGACTTACGCCTTTATGGAGTATATATAAGTCTGTATATATATCATCAACAGTACATAATATAAGAGTGTGCCACTAGGCACACTCTATGTTATCAGAGCAAAAACTATGCTCTGCTCGTTAACGGCCCACCCACCCCCCCCCCCCCGCAAATCAGACCCATCACTTTAAAGAATTTTGAGCGCTATGTTCGTGTTCTAAAGCTCGAAGCAGTACTTTGGGGAGGGGAGATCCTGTCCCCCCCCAGCCCCCCAGCCAACAATTGTGTTCCACCCCCCGACCTATTTACATTAGAGTCCGACAATACTGGGGGGGATTGTACAGTTGTAACCCCCCAGCAACCCCAAAATTTGGGGGGGTTGAGAACCCCTAACTCGGTTCCCCACGACCGCGCCAACCGCGGAGACAAAGAAAAACGATGGTTTAAAAACTGTCCGTCACTTCTGGTGCTTGACCCGTAGGAAGTTCGGAAAAAAGGCTAACTGTTGTCACGAAGTTTTTTCAAATAACGGGTAAGCGGGGGAGAAGAATCAGACATGATACTCAAAATGAAACGGTCGCCAGTTTGTAGAATTTAGAAATTCAATAAAGTATTTAATTTTCAATAAAGATTTGCAAGGTTCGTGAATAAGTGTTTTTAAGTCTGATTCCTCTTACCGCTTACTCGCTAACCAACTAAATAAAAAGACAACACAGCCCTAATTTCTAATGCCACAAGTTTACTTTTATATGAAAAATATAAAATTGGACCGAAATCCAAAGGTACGCAAAACGTTCACAAGAATATGAAAGGAATTAGAAATTAGACTACATCAAGTCAGTTGGAGGATCCGATCAACAACTGGAGAAGCCGGTTGCTCAATTACAGCTAAGTTTTGGAATAACTTTAAAAAATTTTTCCTAAATTACTCTTATTAACTCAGAATCTGCTCCCGAACCATATTTACAAGACGGTTTATGTTAGGTTTTACTCCTGCACAAATTGAAATGTTGCCAGTTGTCGAAAGCGAACAAGCTCTTTTAGAACCACTTCCTCAACACGTATAGGAAGGCGCCAACTGTAAAATTAGTGTTTTAAGTTCATTGTGGGCACGTTTCCAGCTCGGATTGGTCTGGTCGATAATTTATTGTTTCGTCATCTGATTACCTAAAATCCACTGCATTATTTAAAAACAAGAGTAGTCTTCCGTTTGTTTGGAATCTAGTCGTTACGAAGCTTTTCTATTTTCGTGAGTTCTTATTTAAAATTATTCAGTCAGATTTAGTACAAATGTACAAATGTACCCTAATGCTGAGTATTCTTTTGAGTTATAGCCAATTGTGGAGTTGGGCGGCTAGGGACTAAAACTCAGAATTTTGCACCCGGGATATACGACGGAATTTATCAAGAGCGGCGGATTTCTTCGATGGTTCCTTCCACTGTGCAGGCAGAGACTCCAAGAGCATAAGTATCAACACCCCTAATGTGCCAGGGGTTACCAAGGCACTGGCGGATGCCCTGAACAGTGGTTACTCCAAAAGATAAGTTAAGCCTATTGATAATTTCGCAAGATTGTTTCTCATCATCAGTAAGAATTAATTATTGAGGGTTTTATCCAATGCTCAAAACTTTTCGTAGATTAATTAAAAGTTGGAAAATTGAAGTCTGAAATCAGGTTATAGGGGTAAATACATTTGGCATCCACTGTTGTTGGGTGATTTAATAATATATGTTCAAAGACTGACCTTCTGACGCTCCCACACAGGCCAAACATAGGTGAGAATGTAACCTATGCATATGTTGGACACAAACACGTAATTTTGGATCCCTAGGATCCGCAACCAGAACAAATGATCTACTCTGATCATTGTTCATTTCGGCCGGAGGGCCGCTAATAGATACGCCAGGGGAAGCCCTGTGCATATACTCCCCCTTTGGCAATTTACCGAGAATGTCAAGGGGTGGCCGCCTGCCTGGTGGAGCTACCACAGGACGTCCATTACGGTGAAAGTAATGGACGTACTGATAGCCTTGTAGAACACCTCGGATAATTGCGAACGCAGTTATTCAGTGTCAGCTTTCCCCATTCCCTAGCCAAAATTGTAAATCTGGCTGACACTACCAGTAACCAGAGCACTGACTGGGGTGAGGTGGCTGAGAAAAAAGAATATGAAATATTCTCTTCAAAAAGCAGACAAAACAACAAGCACCCTTTTACATACAGGACTCAAAGATAGTAGAAACCAAATTCAAAAACCAAAAGGGAAACCCCAAATTATTCCTCTGAATTACCCAAAAGAGACACAAACCTGACATAAGACTTGAGAAAGACAAAGGCCGGTGACTCCCAGAGATTCAGCATAGCGACTGACTGTAAAATTGCGCCCAAATTTGGAGAATTCGTGTATTAGCTAACTCAGGCCTTGGACCGTACACAGATGTAGGATTTAGATTGAATTTGCATGAAGTTAGCACCCACTTTTGAATATTTTATGGTGAAATCAAGGAAATATTCTACACTGGGTATTGCAGACGCACCCAAGGCAACCCATGTCAACTGCTCACAAACGGCCATGTAACCGGTGGCCTTCAAATTGTCTTGGCCGAAAGATTCCGGCAGAAAGCCCAACATTAGACTATCGAATGCTGACTACTAATACGAGTAATGTTGTTAGTTAATTAAACTTAGTTAAATTTGTGGCTTCCAATAAATAGCACTGAACTAAATACGTACGTATTAACAGCG